>JABANP010000434.1:0-45348 GCA_013115135.1 Perkinsus olseni
CCTCCGCCGAGTGAACGCGCCCCCTTTCCCCCGTCCATCCACCGTCGGCGGCGGCGGCACCGGCTAGGACCACGGGCTTCAGCGGCGGCCACACACTTCCCCCATATAATAACTTCAACCAAGGCTCCCTGTCGGCGAGGTCTCTAGAAGCTGCCCCAACGACCGATCATCCAGGGTGAGCCAATAGCTAACAGCTATCTTGCCCACCCCTCCATGGCCAGACTGGCGCCACCAAGATTGGTAGTTCGACCTTCTCATCAAGGTCTGATGGTGCCCAGCCACCCTCCAGTGGCAGAGATGAAACCAGCTCTGCCGAGATACGCAGATAACCACAGCAGCACGATCGGGAATAAAGTGGCGAGCCAGACTACCGGAAAGCGTAGGTCCTAGGCTTAGCCCAGTCTGCTCGAGCATGCCCCAGTGCCACCGCGAGGAACCCCTTCGACGCTTTCGGTGACGTCGAGAAACTCCCCTACAACCAGCGAGACGGCCTCTGTGTCCTCTCACACGCCCATCATCCAGATGGTGGACCCAGACAAGGAAAAGAGGAAATCTGGAGGCAGCCATTCCAGTCAAGTGTGGGTTGATCTGCATCGACGCTTCCTTGCTGACTGTTGAGTCAGGTCCCACCCCAGTACGATCCAGTACCAACCAGAGGGACCCGTGACTTCGGCACTGCCACACTACAGTCCTCGCAGAGGCAGTCGCTTTGAGGCACTGTTTCAAGATGCTCTCAATCGTCAGGAGCGCCAACGGTGAGTCAAGCGACTTTTCTGGGCGGAGTCGAGTTACTATTGCATCTGTCAGTGTCCGCAAAGAAGAAAGGGAGCGCGTCGAGGAGGAGGAGTTGTACCGCAAGGGCCAACCGAAGGGGCGCAGGTAGACGGCCCGGTCCAGAACTGGCGGTCAATTCTTTCCTGTCAGACCCTTCAGTATGGCCAAGTTCAAACAGTGTGTTGACGACGATGTGCGACAGAGGCAAGAGCGGAAGGCCCGCCGAGAGGCGATGCGCATTCAGGAGAAAAACAACAAAGACAAAGAGGCTGTACGGCAATAGGCAACAACAACCGGACCAACACCGCTTCGCCTCAGTTGAAACAGTGCTCTTTCCGTCCGAACACTACACGACGTAATCGCAGATTCAGCGCAGGACGCTCTCCCACGTCCTCTATCTCGGGGTACGGCGACCTGCTGGGCACATCACGAGTAGAAGCACTGCCTCCCGACACCTATCGCATCGATCTCGTCAGGTCTCTGGCCGCCGTGGTTCCCTCTCCAGCTGCTTCTCCCCAGGGTCAACATTTGGTACAGAGGAACGCTCGCAGCGTCTCTCGTTGCTCTTCACGATAGGTTCCAGCCCCGTGGGGAGGTCGCCGCCTGCTAGTAGACAGGTCAGCCCTCGAGTTTCGAGAATCGGGTTTGACGCGACTAAGACGACCACGCGAAGAGTGAGTTGCTCTCACCAACCGAACGGCAACTGTGTTTTTCGTCCTCAGCAATCAGTCAGTAGCCTTATGTCCATCGAGGAAAACATGTCGCCCTCCCGAAGGGGTACCTCCTCCTCGGAAGCGACCGAGCCGATCGGACGCTTCTCAGGTGCGCCCAATGGAGGCCGCCTCAGCCAGGTCTACTCGCCCCGCCCATCAGTGGCCTCCCAGCTCTCTCCGCGCTCACCCAGCGTGCTAGGCGACAGCGTTCTCCGCGACTGTCGAGATGTAACACAGCTGGCGTTTTTGAGGTGTGATTCTGCATTTCAGCTACGTCGACTCGACATGGGAGCTTCCCTGAGGTCTTCAACCTCTCCAAGGAGCAAAGGTCCGCTACTAAACCGGCCGTCATTCTGAGTGACTCATTCCAGTTTCCCATGGGCCGATATAGACCCATCGACGAGATCGAGGAGACTGCCGGAATCGTCATGTCATGATGTTATTGTGGACATGCAAATTCATAACGCAGCATGGCTAATCATTTCCAACATACATCTGGTATCTGTGTTCGCGTCCGTGATAATGAAAGCGTTGCTCAAATCCAAGACAACATCCACTCCTGACCGGGCGGTGGTTAGAGAACGTTGTTATCATAAAGGTGCCACTCAGCTAGGATCGTGGTTTCCACCATGATGCCCATCGCGGGTTGAATGAGTCATATGGTATGACTTGCGGGCTCCTCTGTGAGGATTGTCTGTAGCCGCCTTCTGCATCAATGAGTTACTCTAGGACCGTGGGCAAGGGCGCTCCGCTCGAGAACTTCCCGCCATTCTTATCGACAATAACAGTGCTGTTTGTGTCGGTTGGTGGTTAAGCGTCCTCGAAGTGCATCTCCATACGTGTAAACCCTTTCATTTGGCGGAGAGTCCGCGTTATGCAACGTCTCGAGGGGAAATTCAGAGACGTGCGGTCCCGTCTACTTCGTCCTAGTCTTATGATCGACTACCACTGTCGTAAAAAAACCCCACGCTGTACCAGAAACAGCTATTTACTGCCAATCAAAGAATCATACTCATCAAGTGTCAGCCCCTTGCTAGCCGCCTCTCGCATAGCGGGCAGGTACTTGGCGGAGCATCTGCTACCGAACCTGATAATGAACGCAAAGTTTATTGCTCGGCAGCCACACAAAAGCCTTCGCCAAGACCACGGCAAAAAGCTCCAGACGCATTGCGCGAGTTACATAGGTTTGCTGAGCTCAGAATTCACGGCATCATGGGCCTTGCACCACCACAAGGTATACTTGTCATTAGAGGATACCTATCATAGGTTCAAGTTGGCAGGTTGAGTGAATATAGGAGGCTCACCTCGGGTGGCATTTCACAGCAAATATCCACAAAACCGTCGGCACAATGCCGGCATGGGTAGACTTCAATGAGCGAGGTTAGCCAGTCCATCTCCGTAGGGCGAGACTTCGATGAGCTGGCGGTGCTAGACCTACCACCTGGCAGCTCCTGAGAAGAGAGATCCCGGGAAGCCTCAGTGGAAGCTGATCGCTGTGTCCCAATGATGATGGATGAAGGTGCCTTCGCCTACCACCAAAGGGGCCCGGCTGTGGATGTATCGCCAGTATGCTCTGCCAATCTCAGCACGATTGGGCGGATACCTGGCACGCAGAGCGGTCGAGAGGATTCCAATTTTGGTATGGGAAGTGCCTCACACTATCCCTGGGGTTGGCTTCACTTCATAATCATCACAGCTCACTTCCACACACTGTTCGTCTGACTTCAGACGCGCCTTCAGGGACTCGAACACCCCGGACGCGGACATATGCTGGAGAAACCCATTGAGAAGTCCGTTAACAACCACCCCGAGCCCCTCCGCCGTGCTCGACTGTGCGAGGCCGGCGCAGAGCCCCAATCCGGTCACGCGGCATCCGCCACCCTCGGTGACGCAACAGCGCTGGCGAGAGACGTACGTATAAAGTGGGCAATGGAGTTAACAGTTCGGAGAGGCTTGAGCGCACTGCTCACATTGACCCGTCTTAGTCAGCTGCATCACAGTAAACGTGTGATTAAGTCTGTGATTGACGTGCAACGGTGGGTCGAGGTCCAGAAAACCGCCAAACCCGTCACACTTCGCTCCGCTAGAGAAGAACACTTCGGCAACACGCGAATGCAGGAGCGCCATGGCGCACATGACGCAAGGTTCCGTAGAAAGGTAGACGCTGCAACCAGTGCAAAGATAGCTGGATTTCTCTATGTCCGACAGAGTGCCATCCGCCGATTCCTCGGGCGAGCGCGAACGCTTCCCACTGTGGACTGCGGGCAGGGGTGTCGCCGCTGCAGCCACCTGAAAAGCATGAAGAGAGCTCAGTTCACACGGGTTGCTTCCATGCTGTAGAGAAATAGAAGTGCAACGGACCAATCGTTCTTACCTGACTAATAGCCACCATGCAAGCATGCTTCAGTGGATGCTTATCATCAGCCTCAGCCTCGGCAATCACATCACCATTAGGGGACACTATTATCACTTTCTTTCGCCCTGCCAACAACGTGACTGAAGCAGCCGAGAGACAAGCGCCTACCTGCTGCTTCCATCATCCGCAGAATCTCCTTCCGTCGGGCACTGCTAGGCTTGTTGAGTGCGGAGTCACTTCTCTCGAGAGCCGGTCGCCGCCACACCATCGGCCATACTTGGTTCCACTCTTGAAACTGTTCTCGCGTGAAAGCCGGGTACTTCGGTACGTCAACCAGGCGGACTTCGAGGTCGTCAAAAGGAACCTCACAGTCCTTCGGGCCGACTACCACCTCCAAAACTCCTTCTTTCTCGTCGTGCCGCCGCACTCGCTTCAAATGGGACATAGCAGACGGCAGAGGGCTTTTCCTCGATAGGGTTTTCATGACCACCGACGCCTCAGTTTTCGGCACTTCCAACACCGTCGCCGGGACGGTCTCGAGAGAGCGTGTGAATTCCCGCGGCAGAAGCTGGTTAAACTTAGTGCAATTGGGGCAGTATCGTGGTGGTGGGCCTGGCATGTGCTTGATAGCTCCGATCAACAATCGGCTGAGAAACGCGTGCTAAGTACGACGACCGACTCGGAAGCAAGGGACCAAGCGCTATCCAGAGACATGACACACCCCAAGGCAGTCAGGTGGGCGAAGAGCACGAGTATGTGAGAGCAGTGCAGCGCTGCCTGAGGATAAGGTTTCATCTGGCGGTCGATGGCAGGCCGAATAAGACACAAGCGCAATCGGAGTGTTGGAAATCCATCAGAAACATTCATGGTCTTTTATCGCTCTTCTGCGTGCATCACTGGTCATGATCCACCCTGAAGCTGGGACGTCCCCCTCGGCACGCTCACAACCTGAACAACTCTCAACAGCCCAGCAACGGGAATGCGAGAGAACCTCGGAACCGGCAGGCTCTGCCTCTCCGCCTTCTGACCGCAGCTGCCCAACTTCGTCCATCAGCTTCGCCGTGGCTTTCTTCTGACAATGCTCTCAGTGGTCGTCTTCCCTTCCCTTCGAGGGTACCCCACCTGCCGAATTTCCTCCCTCTCCTCAAGCAGCTCCCGCAACTCTTCTCTCTCACCCTCACTCAGAACGTGCAACCGCTGCTGGAATCTGGTCAGCCACCATGACTTCATCGGAGTACCACAACATTCCCTCCTCACACGTTGATTCTTTCTTGCAACTCTCGAAGCTGTACGATCTGCCATAGTGTGCCCTCCCCCAGCGGTCGTTTCAAGTACGGCTGCTGGGAAGATTTCTTAAGTTGGCGTCGCTCCGCTAGGAGTTCGTAGAAGTCCTTGTCACAGTACCCTCGTCGAGTGGCAGCGACCTCACTCAGTAGAGAGAATCGACGGTGCGCCACACGACAGAGCCGCTGCATTCAATACAACTACGGCACCACAGTAGCTAGAACACGCGTATCTTTCCACTTCGCGAAACGCAAGCATCAAGATAAGATACGAATGAGCAACATAGTGCTCTGAAGAAATGCAGACAGGCATCGTCATAACCGGCAAGTGGTGGTTGCCGTTGTAGCTGCACTTCTACTGCTGCTGCTGAGAAAACGTTCTGTACAAGTAGTAGCAGCCGCTATGCTGCTGTTGTTGCCGCTGGCGGGCGCGTAGTCCTCATCCAGTGAAGAGGCTAGCAGCCGAGTGGCGGAATCGTCAACTTCTAATTCTTGAAATTGGCGGATCTGAAAAGGACAGCATCATCATCGCAGCTCCCCTGTCAAGACAGCAGCATGCGGATTTCACTCAGGCCAACCCGATGAAGGAAGCCTCACTTTCCGGCGAACTTCGAAGAAGATCCACGTCAAGCCTATCGCGAGGCAGATAACACCGACTACTAGAAGAGCCAGTGTTACGGGATTGGTGACTTCGGACTGAAGCAGTGACAATAGGGTAAATCTTGCTCTCTTACATTTTCCCAACGCTCACTCCTGTAGACATCGCTCCTACTATGCTGCTCGTGGTGACTCCAACGTATACGAAAAGAACAGAGAATAGGAAGCCCACGCTTGCCGATGCCACAAGGAAGCCCCGGAGAGTAACCGCTGTGACCGACACGCCGTAATTCTTCACCCAGATCGGAACCTGAGGACAGAGCTGCTCAACAGAGAGGGCCTAGTGGACGACGTTCACTTATATACATAAACCGAGACAGGAAGAGGAACTTCATCTCAGAATTTCTCGTGAGAATTTGCAAGGCCTTGTAGTAGTCGCTGCGGTCCAACGCTGACCGGACCAAATCGAACCTGAGATTGCATCATAGCTGTGGCTAAAACGCCTCGGTGGACCCAACCAGAAATATCTTCCCATGAGGAAAGAAGCTACGCTGCCCGCGGTTTTAGCCGGGAATGCCACGAGTAGCGCTCGCCTGAGGGAGCAGACGACGGATACGGCAGCCGTGGTTGATGGTCGGCACTCACCATTTCAGCACAAATCCTGCTGTGACCTCCACAGGAGTTATCGGGACGCCACAAATAGTTGATAGAAAAACTACGACTGAAAAGACAAGAGACAGCCTAGTGGCAGAGGGTAGAGGCTCTTAACACTCACCTCCGAACAGAGCGTACTCTTTCGTGTAGCTTCCGTTCTGGCTTGAGAGAGATTCCAAGTAATTTACTATCTGAAGACGACAAGATGACGAGAAGGTGGCGCACGATTCTGACCTCTCTGAAGGACGGCAATAGTCCGGCCCAAGCGTGATTCCGTTTTAATTCAACCAACAGCGTCAGCAGCAGTGATACGATAACTAGGAGGGGTATTAAAGGCTTCCATAGAGTCTTGAACCCTTCCCTTGAGAAGGGGGAGGCAATCATGCAATACGTCGGAGAGCTACAACGGCAACTACAGCTGCCACTAGTCGGAGAACTGAAGGCCATTCAATCGACCCGCTCAAGTAATGGAACCTCTTGAACGAAGCAACACTGAGCTGGAGGGAGAAGCGCGTGCGTTTGGCCAAAAAACTGCTGTCGATACGGTAAGCTCTATCTCAGCTTCTGACAGGGTAGGAGGCGTTCACTTATGTCTCCTCGCGGTACTATGCGGATGTCCCCTGAGGTCATCACCTCGGCAGTGATGGCACACTGATCTGGAGTGCTCTCCAGCGGGCTGGGGAGAGTTAAGTGATGCACACCTAAAACACGAAGGAACTAATAACGCCGCTACTGGGAAACGAACCTCCGCCTCGCGATGCCTAGACTTACGCCACCACCAACTGCACCAACTTACCGTGGACGTCCAGATGGTAAACTTCATTATGAATGTGCCCACATACTACCAGCCGCGTACACGGGAACTCATAAATGGCCTAACCCTAGCGGTACTCGCTACACGAGCGAAAGCGACCGCCCTACCTGGAGGACCTCATCGTAGTTCCAGAGCAGCCCTCGACAGTTACGATGCCGAGTGGCGTCAGGATGCAGTATAACGTGGGAGAGAATGATCACCTGCGAACGAGGCGCCTTCCACGGTAAAGAGAGAGACAGACCTCACGCTGGTGCCGCGCTGATGGCAGGTCTGTAATACACCTCGGAGCCACTCGAGCTGCTCCCTTCCGACCGCACCATTCACGGGAGCCCATCGGGATTCAACTCCAGAAAGACCGGCAAAGAAGTCGGTCTTGCTTCCTGAAATTCACCAAGTTTCGCTGATTAAACGTTCGGAACGGGTAAGGGGCTCCCGAGAGAACCCAGTCCCTCACCAATGTCGTTAGGGTTGTGGCTTTGGCAAAGGTCATAACCCTCAGGATCGAGACCGGCATCTTTGGACTGGAAAATGAGAGATCATCATGATAATACTAGACTGGCCCCAGCCTCACCAGTTCGTATCCGTGGCGGCCGCCTCCTTGCCGCATAACGCTGACATCATAGGGATCCAAAACAACAACCAACCAGTCGTCTGCGGGCTTGTAGGAATAGTAAAAACAGGAGGGATCTTCTGAGCTCGAGGCTTCCAGTAACGACTGTACCGAGCACTTCATTTTACCAGTAGGGAATTCGTCGTGCCCCAGAGACTCTGGACGGGTGAGGAAATACTGCTTGCGAGTCGCTGGGAAAGTCCGATGCTCGGAGAGAGCCTTTCTGAGCTGATCAGGGTGAGCGTGCCGAAACGATGACTGATGGATACCGGGTGAAGCAGTAGAGCTCATGGTTGCCAATCATGTGGATAACCTGCGGGACACCGAGTGCGAGGCTCCCACTACCGGGAAAAGGACAAGATGACCCGACCCGGTCCCTCTGGCTGCTCACCCTGGGGCAGCTGAGAGCATCGAACTCGGACATGATCTTGCTCATGGCCCGGTCCTGGATGTTCAGCCCCCTATTGCGTCCGTCAACCAAGTCCCCGAGATTCACAACGAAGCTAAGCGGTGGGCATCTGAAGACGACACAATCGAAGCTGACAGGGAAGGACAGCATTGGCGGCCCTACTGGAGAGAATTCCACCAGTTGATGGCGTTCCTCAAAACCTGTGCAGAACGACGGTAGCACCTACACTCAAGTAGCTACACATAGCCATCACGGACGAGGAGTCCCCAAACCACAACCAGCTGATGGACGAACTTATAAAAATGCTCCCGCGCTGGGCGAGGGAAAATTGCCAAACGAACGCCTGGGCGATCTTAGCAGGATCCCCACCTCTTCTTAGTGTGGGTGTAATTAAAGGTATCGTCCACGTCTGCGTACTGTACATCCGCAATAACACCAAACCGGAAGAGTATCTTCGGACTGGCTGCAGCCGCTGCAGCAGTTCGGACGACGCCGGAAGACCCAGTGAGCAGCTGGTTACAAACTCTCAAGCCAGGGCGCATGGACGAATGAAATCGATAAAAATCATTTCTGCACGACGCCGGTTCGATACCGCCGGCGAAGGAGTGCCGAGGGACGGCGGGTGACCGAGGCTAGATGACTGTGACTGCCATCAGATACACTCTCCACGGATCGTGCTCCAACTTGGAACAGGGGAAGGCCTCGTCTAAGTACGATGAAACAGCACACCCCACGAAAGAGTCTCAAGTAGCTGCGGCCAAAGCCAATCGAAGCATAGCAGCTCCACAGCGAGGAGACGGCAAAGGAGCGGACCCGTAGGCAACGTAATTACCGCTGCTTCGTCTGGCGGGGTATTACAGACCACTACTAGACTAGACCAGCGACTAGTAGACCGCCCACTCCCGCACAACCCTGTGTACTGCAGTAAAGTACACCAGTAGTCGCCCGAAGAGATGATAGGCAAATGCCTGGACTCAACAATCTACCAGTGATACAAAATGCCGCCATCAGCAGCAAAAGGTGTTTGATAACAAAGTGGACAGTTCTCACTCACAACAGCAACCACAGCAAGGAATGAATTGTCAAGTGAAAGCTCAGCTCAGTCAATCGCTGCAATTGAAGTAACGGTCACTGATTCCGCCGGAACCGGAGACTTGAATGTCGCCCGACGACAGAATGTCGCATGTGATGGCGCACTCATCGGCGTCCCACTCCATCGGGCTCGGTAAGCAAAGGTGATGGATCCCTGAGAAGATCGTCAAGCGCAACCAGAACGACAATTGGCCTTACCGTGATCATCTCGGTGGTAGGTCTCTCGGTGGAGGTGACCGCAAAGGACCAGCTTGGTACAGGGGAAGTCGTACATCGCTTGAGGTGACGATATCGGAGAGGGGCTATAGCGGATGTCAACATTCTCGTACGTCGAGGACATCCTGGTAGTTCCACGCCAGTGTTCGGCAGTTCCCCTCATGCGTGGCGTCGGGATGTATCACAACATGGGAGCACACGATGACCTGAGCGATGATACAGCTACACAGAGGAAGTAGCGTGAGGGAGAGCAAACAACCGCAGACTGCAGCCGAATCAAAGCATAGAAACGGGGAAAGAGTATGATAGACAGCGGCCGCTTAGGTGCTACGTTGGTATTGTCCTCATGGCAGCCGTGCAGGAGGTGGCGGAGCCAGGCTAACTGTGTCTTGCCGAAACCGCCATTGAAAGGTACCCACCGAGATTCTAGGCCGTGCAAGCCTTGGAAAAAGTCCTTTTGGATACCTGAGTAGGTGAGAGGCTTACTTGGTGATCAGTTGAAGACGCATGGAAGGGCGCGGGAACTCCTAAAAAGTCATTTCCGCTGGGCAATTGTGGCCTGATCCGTGCCGTACTCGACCATATACATCGGAAATTGGCAAGACCAGCGTTCTCCGCAGCGCCGAGGCTTCCGACGTCCAGCAAGAGTTCCTACCGATATCATTGGGGTTGTGGCTCTGACACAGCGCCGTGCCTTCGGGGTCTAAGCCATGCCCCTTCAACTGAACACAGAGTAAAATGAGGAGGCGCGCGAGCCAGCGGGAGAGACTCACCAATTCGATGCCGTGACGACCACCGCCTTCTCGCATGACGCTAAGGTCGTAGGGGTCAAGAATGACTACACGCCATCCTCGGCAAGGCACGAAGGAGTAATAAAACGTCGAAGGGTCGCCTGGCGTAAACGGTGAGCGAAAATCTCCGAACCCGGGGCTTACCTGTGGGATACTGCGAGTCTGGAAGCGATGCAGGTCTGGAAAGAGCGTATGGGAGCTTAGTAGGCGGGAAGACTTGGGGCTTTGATAACTCCGACCTGCGAAAAATAACGACCATCGAAGATGTCGCGGCCGGGGATCGAACCGGGGACCTCCCACCTTGTGAAGCAGTAGAGCTCATGATTGCCGACCATGTGAACAATCTGAACAGTACAAATACGAAATAAACGCTCCATAAAGAGCCGAGTACGCACTCTCACAGCACTAGTGGAAGGACATCCGAACCCTCCGGGAGCTCCATCTCTCTACTGACCTTATCCCGGCAACTAAGTCTTTCAAATTCCTCCATGACCGTTGCCATCGCCTCCTTCTGAGTGCCGGTCCCTCTGTTGTGACCATCGATCAGATCAGCGAGATTCACCACGAAATCGACGCTAGGTGACCTGAGTCATCACCACCACTGTGAGGGCCCCTCGGCCGACAGCAGCGGAATTACTGAAGAGAATTCCACCAGTCCACTGCTCGACCGAGCGTCTTCACCGACTTCCGGTAGTGTCTGAAAGCAAGGCTCGTTACCTCTCCCTCGAGAACGCCCAATATCGCCAGCGAGGCAGGCGGTGTCAGGGAACGCCTCACTCAGAGCGGGAACTTGCCTGATTTTAGTTTTTGCAAAGTTATAAGCATCGTCCTTGTCCGCGTACTGGACATCGGCAATCACACCAAACCGACAGATGACGTCGGAAGAGGAGGCTGCCGAGGCCAAGGCGGCGCTATTAGCTACCGCTGCCGTGCTCGCGCAAATAGAACTCGAAGGCACCATAATTACTGACGACAACAACGACAGCGGTCGGCAGAGCGTATACCTCTAAGATCATCAGATATGCTCTCAGTTCATCACGAACACTAGTCACTGTATGACACCCTCGGATGGTATTGTTGTTGCGGAGAGCGTGAAGCGACGTGTGTCGGCCGGTCCAGTTAAGGGTGAGAATAAACCGACTTAAACGCAAGTCACTTCCCCCTAGAGACATGAGTCGTATCATCGGTCACACAACATGCTGTCCCCACACTTCGACTCTGCCTCGCGTAACAGTCGCATCGCCTCCTCCGTCCCCGCCACGTCTGATGCCTGAGTCGCGCGTCTGGCGCTCAGGTGGGCAGCCAAGATCGCCCCTTACGGTTGGTTCTCGGGCTTTGCGAGCGAGAGGCTTCCACGACCTCCTCTTCACGATGGCTGCCCTTGCGTCCAGCTGCGATCCATCAGGTCCGACAGCGACGACTGCATTCGCCTGAGGAAAGCTCGATACGCGGGGTATCCGAGGTTGACCATGGCTCACGCCGGAGGAGCTCCCCGGGACCTCAACGATCGGGCCATGATTCTTCGCATTGAGGGCACCTGCCTGGAGTACAACGGCTATGCAACGATCTACGACCGCTACCACCAGCCTCCTTCACAACCGGCTTCCCGAGGTCATCGTCGAGGCCTCCGCCCATCCGGGCTGCCAGCTCAGTCAGAGTATCTTGCGTACTCTCGGACAAGGGGAAGGGCGCAGCAGCTAGATAGGTGTCGGGGCCCATCCTCGACAAGGAGGCTTCGAAATCTCTCACGAAGTCGTCGATTTGCCTGAGAACACAACAGCCTCACGCTGCGCCGTGTCAGCAGTGCTGGCTCAGCACGCCGACCCCCAGCGAGAGCCTTTAAACGGGGACAGTACACGTCACTACCTCTTTCTGGCCTGCATCAGGAGAGCAACATCCTCTTCCCCTAGCTCCGGGTTCAGAAGCCCCTCGGTACCTATCGAGCCCACACCCGCCAGAACAGAGTATCAACACCCGACGGCAGCCATTCAACTCGAGCATGGGCAATCGGCGATTTCTAGGAACTGCAGCACCCACGTCGGAGAATCCCTTGCTCCTGCTCCTCAGCCCGCCCTCTCGCCTGTCGGGCCAGATGGAAGCCCTATGATAACACATAACACTGCCGTAACGAGAGGTCCTCACGTGCCGAGCATCGATCGTCCGTAGCGGCACATCCTCGAATACCCGGATCGGTTTCTTCCTCTGGGATGGCGGTGTCTGAGACCGCTCAACACGTCCCTGCTGAGGTCCATCAGAAACCATTTCCGAATCGAGTACTGTCGACTAGGATGCCTCGGGTGAGGATAAATAAACGTGCGGAGCGGCGGGCAACACCTGCCTGAGGTCCCCTGGCTGTGAAGGTGATTTTGCCGGACCTTGATCGGGGACGGAGTCTCTCAGCCATCTCGGGGAAGTCGGGGTGTTCAGCAAGCGGGTTGCCTGCACACTCCCCGAGAAGACAAGTGGCCCTGGGGTCAACTCGCCCGACCTTTCACGACCACTGTCTTGTCGCATGCCCCGATGAGCATCGATAGGTGCTTATGTAGACGCGGCAGCTGAGGAGGGACCGTCACGGATTGAGTAATCCCAAGGTCCCGGGTTCGATCCCCACCCAGTACTACGTCTCTCAATTCGTTGCCACTCAGGTCCAGCCACTTCAATGATCGGAACACGTCGTTCATCCTCCTACTCTTAGCCTCTTCTGTGACGCCATCGATAGGCTCGACACGCCTGGATGAACCGGGAATCATCCAGGGACCCTCGGATACCCCGAAGGACAGCGAAACAGGCAATGAAAGGAGTTTGATCACTCCCCTTCCGAGCAGGGCTGTACAGGACGCAGTCTATATACAATACCATAACTTAATTGGCGATGCCAGCGTCCCGAGGAACCTTATTCTGTTATGTGCCAGTGAGAGGCTCTCCAGTCGCGGCAGACCCTCCAGAGGCTTCCACTGGTCGTACTGCACGAGGTCGTTATGTGACAAGTTAAGATCGGTAAGGAAAGGAAAGTCATTTGGGGATGCGGCCTGAGATATCATAATCGATAGCCCGAAACTGGAAACGTGGAGCGTATGAAGAACGTTGAGAGCTACTACACCAAGTCCTGTCTGAGAAACGACCGCGAGCTGGTCGCCCTACCAAGTGAACTGGTATGCTGGCTACGCAGTTGTGCGCCATGTTCAGCTTGATGAGACGAGTAAAGACGGTTAGCTGAGAGAGAAATATGGAAACCTAGCCTGTCGCTACCACAGTCTCATCGTAACCTCGTCTGTGGACGCTAGAGATGGGCGAGGGAGAGGCTTCCAGCATCAAGAAAGGAGACCAATACCAACGCCCGTACGGATACATTGAGAAAAGTATCTTCCCGGAGGTCGTTGAAGGAAAGGTCGAGCTCCTCAAGATTCGGCAGCAGCGACTCTCCTCGAGGAATTTCCGATGAGCGTCGATCAGGACGCGGGAACCTACAGCTATGATGCCAGCGGAAGAGGCTAATGCCTGCAGGGCTATTATCCTACTCTGTATACAGCGTCGCGAGACTGTTGCAACTCAACGACAGCACCCTGAGCCTCCTCAGGTTACCTAGCTGAACAGGAAACCAACACTGACACGACTGAGTCAGGGCCCGGAACGAACGACAGGTTTGACATTTGCAAACGTTAACGAAATGATTCAGGTCTCGCATAGTGCTCCATGAGAGCCGCGAGTGGTACGCTTATTGGCCGTAGCAATCATCAGCGACACGGTCAAGGGCCACTTGATCGAGAAAAGCACGATACAGGCCTGGACCCTACAGTGGCCCACTCAGAGAGTTCTCTCAGGAACTAGCGTGTCTCACCGTGGCCGTTGTTAGCTACCAGAAGCATACCAACTCGCCCTCGCCCTTACCTTGAGCAGGATCTCAGAGCTCGATAGACGGTTGTCCGACAGATCCAGGGTATCCAGGTTCCGAAAATATACCAAGTCCTTGGTAGCAACTGACTTCAACTGAGAAGCAAGGACAGCGAGAGGGAGCCATCCCACACCACGGCTTCAGCTCGCCACATTACCTGGCGAGATGCCAGGGAGACGCTCATAACATCTTCCGGGAGCTTTGCTGCACCCGTAGCCTCCAGAATAGCGAACCCGTCCAGAGTGCCGCGAGACGCTCGCTTCGGTCGGGGAAGGTCGTGGCTTGATGGCGGAGGGTCTCGCGACCTGAGGGCTCCCCACAACGACAAGGAGCTCTCCCCTGTTACTTGGCCTTTCGAGTAAAATGCCGTCCCCATGCGCCCAGTACTACCGTGCCGAATCCAACCAGTTGAAATTCAAAGGTCGTATCGCTTTCGATGGATTCCGCGGCTTATTCTCCATAGACCCATAAGGAGGGCTCTCGGTAGTATCTTCCTTCGCAGCTGAGATCATGACAGAATCAGGGAAATACTGAGGTACGAAGCTCGCGATGCCACTAGATGCTCGAACCCAGCTATACACGTAGAAGCTCGTGAAGCTATACTCGTGAAGTACAGCAAGGGCTGCACTTCACGACTCTTGCTTGGAGCCGAGAGAACACTATTCTCAATACTGTTTACTACATGAGCGAAAACAGCTGGGTAACGATCGGAATCTCCTATCTGCAACAAGTCTGCCGCAGGCAAACATCGACGACCATTCCCGGCGGAAGTCGTTTCTGCCGGGCGCGCGTTCGAGACTCGCATTGCCACTGTGATAGTGCTGTTGGCATCTGCCAGATGCTCCACCGCCCAGAAGGATACTCCAACCCGATTCACTTTGCTTTCCGTTCAACCACGGATGATGAGAACTGAAATCGTGGCGAGAAGAGCAACTGCTTGGTAAACTGAGTGCTTGGTACGGTCCTTCTCTAGCATGGTAACTGACCTGCCTGGCAAACTGAGAGGCCTCGGAGAAGAACGTTATGTCCCAAGGACACGTACCAACCACGCCATCGCCAACCCTACTGCAACTCAATCTTGTAGTTCGACATCAACATCCATACCAAGTACAAAACATGAAGGACAGCTTTGATAAATGAACTTAATAGCCCTTCAAAGGGGCACAACGACAACCCTGAGTCTCGCCGGCATACACAGACCAGGAATGCCGGACGTAAGGCTTCCCAATGCGAGGAAAGCTTCATCAGAGGGATGGGCTCCAGCTAATGGGCCCCAGTAACCTTGGTGAGCGGTAAGGCTGTCTTGTTATCATCTTCATCATCATCCGTATGTAGTGGGGAGAGAACCAAAGACCAAAAGGCTTCTGGCATCGGGCAGATACGTACCCAGTCCGGAGAGAAGCGATTTTGTTCAAGAAAAGCTCTGAGGGAAAAGAACCCCAGTGACCAGTTGTCCACCAGGTCCAACTGCAGACAGCCATCGGCAAGCATACTCGCCTCGCCTTTGAATTCTTTTTTCAGCTTCTTCGAATTCTTCAGGTCCAATCTGACCATTCGACCACCAGTTTCCTCGCTCTTTGTGATTCCCACGTCAATCCGCGTAGCTCTATAGAAAGCAACGTAATCTCCATCCGGTAGAATCTCCGATGATGGGACGCATGCCTCGGAGTTCGGCTCAGCCTCGCGTTCCTTTTCATCAACCATTTTGCGGTTATCCGCTGAAGCCTCGTCGGAAGATGGCACGGTTTGGGTGAAAGGTGGGTTCTTTCCCCTAGGCTGGTGAGAATCAGGGTATGAGGCCTCGCCACGTGAGGGTTTCGAAAGCTTATCGCCAGGGAGGGCGTCGGGCGGGGAGGCGATAACAGCAGTTGAATGACCTGCACCCTTTGCTTTGCCAATATCCACACGCCGCTTCTTCACGATCTTCACATCCTCCTTGACGGCTTCCTTCTTCCTCTTTGTGCTCGAAGAACTCGTCCGTGGCGTGACGGCCAGGCCGTCCATCGTTTCAGGGTTTTCCTTCCTTTCCGGTTTACTTAGACGGATAATATTAGTGAAATCCGTGACCATATTCTTGCTTCGCTCCATGCCAATGGCAGCATAGAGACCCCTTTTAGCATTGCAGAAAACTAACTCCTTGGTCGGGCTGCTTCGGCACGTCTTTCCCCGTACGATTGTACAGTTGCCGTATAAACCCGCCCACTGCCTCCGCCCCACGCCTTTCATCCGACATGAAATGGAAACACTGTTCCGCTGTATCAGGAAGGTCGTAATGATCGAGGTCCAGCTTTTTCGTGAAAGATTGGTCGTACCACACCAAACGATACTCCTTGCTCATCTTTATAGACTCTTCACCGACCTTCGCCTTCACACGGGCCACTTGCTGACCGTCGCGCTCCCAAACTTTCAGTTCGAAGTCCGAGAGCGATCGAATGGAGCGGCACGTTAAACCCTCACCCTGTTTCCTTGCCTTGTAAGTTCCAGATGGAAGCTGACTTCTTGTCACTGGCGTGAAGATTCTCTGCTTCTCCCGATCCGAGAAGGTCGCTAGCACTGGAGGGACTGCGCCACCCCTTTCCTTAGGTTCCACAGATGTCTTAGTCCTTCGAAGGAAAACCGCATGATGGAAACTGGTAAGATGATCTGTTCTTTTATCCGTTCCCAGGCCGACCATGAGGCCTTCAGGTGTTCGACAGAAACCAATATTTGTCATAGGCTGCTTTAGCTTAACCTTCTCCAAACGTTCGTAGAGATCCCTCACAAATCTCCCAGCTTCACTTATTCCGTGCTGAGTTTGTGCTACGAAGCGGAAACACTTCTTAACTTTAAGGCCGAAAGGCGAGAGGTCAATCTTGTACGCGCGGGACTTGCTATACCAAGCCAAACGATTTGGCGCGCTCATCAAGACCGGTTTCTTACCCACTTCGGCTTCTGCAAGGGCCACCAATTCGCCGTCACTCTCCCAGACTTTCACTTTGAAATCAGTAAGTTGCGGGACTGTGCGGCAAACTCTACCCGGTTTGACTGGCGTGTAGACTCCGGTGAGGAGATCATCCTTGACAGCTGGTTGGTACGGCAACTCCTTCTTTTTATCAGAAGCACTTGGCGGCGTTGGCGAGGGGTCCACATCGTCCGCCTCACTCGGAACTTCAGGAGTCTCGGGTCCCTCGAGCTCTACTATATTTTTGAAGTCTTTGAACCTCTGGCCGTCCTTTCTCACAATGCCAAGACCAACCATCAGGCCCGAGGATGTTTTGCAAAATGCAAAATCCGAATGGGGCTGGGTGGGCTGGAACAGACCAGTTCGGTGGTACAAATCCTGTATAAATTCCCCAGCCGCGCTCATCGCAGCCTCCCCAGAATTCCCGACGAACCGGAAGCATTTCTTTTTATCATCGACAACGTCATAAGCCTCGAGGTCGAAATTAGACTTGATATCTTGCGTCATACTCTTACCGTACCACGCCAGACGATTAGCCGATTTCATCGGCACGAGCGTTCCATCAACGGCCGCTTTCACAGTGGCTACCTGCCACCCATCACGCTCCCACACTCTTACCTCGAAATCAGTGAGCCGCGGGATAGTAGGGCACACGTTACCCGGGCTCTTGGCCTTGTAGATTCCAGATCGCACCTCATCCTTCAGAACCGGTGTTAAGTTCTTCTCGGCAGTACCACTACGGAGGGCTCCGAGTAGGAGGAGTATCACAGGGATTGGCATTAGCTTGTCGAAGCCAATAAGAGTCGACGGAAGCACGATAATGGTGGGTGATTGATGTCTCGCTCGCCCCAGCTCTAGCCATCTTCAGTCCTCTTGCCAACTCTCCACGATAGTCTTGGGGGGTTTCAGGGTTGACCCCTGTTCTGAGGCTCAGAATCGATTCTTGCTCGTGAAATGCGGTTCCACGGTCAAAATCTGAGATTGGAGATCTTTATAGTGTCCCGAGGCTTCATCTCGGCCAGTTCGAAATGAATGTCGGTCAAATTTTTCCCGAGAAGCCTCTCTCCTCTCTTCAGTCTTTCCTCTCGTTATTCCCTTATCGTCCCCCCTATGGATCCTTGTCCTGTCTCTGCTCCGGTGCCCTACACGTACGAGGTAATAAAACGATTGTCCACAGTACAGCGGGGCTACGCTCGGCCATGTTGCTATTCACAGGTTCCCAATTCCGCTGTTCCGGGGGTCAGCGGCCCTATCTATCGCCACCCGGAATTCCCTGACAACCTCCTAAATCGTCTGGATGGGAACGAGGCCTTAGTCACCAGCTTTGACGTCTTCCGGGATGTAGTGGCAGCTCGGGGGTTATTCATATCAGACTAGTGTATTGATGGTCTTCAGGCTGCCGAGAAGTACCCCGATCGTCCTTGCCACGGCACTCGCCCTATACTGGATGATGGTTCGGTGGGCCCATTCGAATGGCAGACTTATAAAGAGGTTTATGAGAGAATAATCAACTTCGGTAGAGGGCTGGAAGAACTCAATCTACTATCCAAATCCGAGGATGGTTCGATGAGGCTAATCGGTATCTACATGAAGAACAGATCTGAGTGGGTTATCGCTGAGCAAGGAGCATTCACTAGGAGAGCTACAACAGTCCCCCTCTATGATACCCTCGGCGAGGATGCTGTTTCTTACGTCATCAACCAAACGCAAGTTCGGACCGTCATCTGCAGCTCCGCCGAGGTACCCAAGTTACTCAGCTGCAGAGAGGCTTGCCCCTCTCTGGAGGCCATCGTTTGCCTCGCTCCTGCTGCTGCTTTGCGTGAACCTTGTGAAGCTGCGGGCCTGCAGCTACTCGACTTTTGCCAAGTTGAAGCGTGCGGCGCCAAGGCCACGTACCAGCCTTTGACTGGAGAAGAGTCCGACATCGGCACCTTCTGCTACACCAGCGGTACTACCGGTGACCCAAAGGGAGCACTGCTCAGTCAGGGCGGTATGCTGGCCAACGTGGCTGGTCTCACGAAGCTAGTCACCACCGAGAGCCCGTTGTTGAAGTTTGGCGCTGAGGACGAGGCGTACCTTAGCTACCTTCCCCTTGCTCACGTGATGGAGCGCCTGGTGCAGACTATGATGTATCACTTCGGCGCTGCCATTGGCTTCTCTCAGGGCGACTCTAGAAAGATTATGGATGATGTAGCTGCCTTGAGACCTACCCTTTTCGCCTGTGTGCCCCGCATCCTCAACAGGGTG
Source organism: Perkinsus olseni (assembly GCA_013115135.1). Classification (NCBI taxonomy): domain Eukaryota; phylum Perkinsozoa; order Perkinsida; family Perkinsidae; genus Perkinsus; species Perkinsus olseni. The sequence goes on from JABANP010000434.1 coordinate 19,390, forward strand.
TACGACAGTGTCGTTGGGAGCCGTTCGGAAGGCTGGAGGGATGAAGGAATCCCTTTTCGAGCGAGCAATGGAGGCTAAGAAGGAGGGGCTACAGAACGGCTTCCTTACCCACCCTTATTGGGACAATACAGTTTTCGATGATATTAAGAAGAAGCTTGGCTTCGATCGTGCCCGCCTTGTCGTGACAGGCAGCGCCCCTATTGCCTCTCATGTGCTCACCTTCATGAGAGCCCTCTTGGGTTGCCCGGTGGTTGAGGGATACGGCCAGACCGAGGCTACCTGTGCCGTGAGCTACGCTCATGTGCACGACTTCTCAGTAGGGAATGTGGGTCTCCCTGTCGGATGCCTCGAGGTCAAACTGGCGGATGTGCCGTCAATGGGGTACCTCTCTACTGATACTCAACACGGTAAGTTTCCGCCGTCTTTTCATTCTGTATAGAAAGATCTGATTATTAGGTTCTAAGGGTGACTTTATATCGTGCAAGGGTCGTGGTGAGATATGTTACAGAGGCCCTTGTACCTTCAGAGGGTAGTCATTCAGCCGATGAGCAAAGGCAGGCACAGTGTCTTGCTCATTAGGTACTACAAGATGCCTGAGAAGACCAAGGAGACGATCGACTCTGATGGTTGGGTCCACAGTGGGGATATCGGCATTTGGCTGAAGACGGGACAACTGAAGATCATCGACCGGAAGAAAAGTATCTTCAAGCTCAGCCAGGGAGGTAGTGCAGGTTCTCGTAGCCACCGATTCCCTTGCAGTGCTTGTTGCTGTTCTCAGAGTATATCGCCCCTGATAAGATCGAAAACGTCATCACTGAGTCGCCGCTGGTCGCACAAGCCTTTGTTTACGGTAACAGCTTTCAGTCTCGTTTAGTGGCTGTCATATTGCCGGACTTTGAGTACTTGCTGGAGCATTTCCCGAGTACTGCTACCGGGATTGGGTACGATGATTATCATCCTCATTCTTCGTCCGTGACTGTCTATCGCTCTAGGAGTTCCAAGGCTCTGTGTGAGAGTGACGCCGTTCGCAGCCTGGTCTTGAGGAGCGTCCAGGAGATCAGCGACAAAAACAAATTGCGAGGCTTCGAAAAGGTGGGCTGTTGTCTCTGTTCGCTCTACTTTTTCCACCATCAGCGGCTGTAGGTCAAAGCCGTTCACCTCACGTCGATTCCCTTCACTGCCGAGAACGGTCTGTTGACCCCCTCCTTCAAGCTGAAGCGAGATGTAGCCTTCAAAACTTTTGAAGAAGAGATCGATCGGCTCTACGAAAACATCGGGGACAAGGTAGGCTTTATTCGCTGTCAATGAGCGTAATTGCGTGTTATTCTCCGTCTTTCCAGGTAGCCAATGGTCACCGTGTCGAGCAATCAGCTTGAACCCCGAGCACCTCTTCCTACTGTTACTTCTCTTCTTCCTCGGTCTGTGTGCTGAGCCTAGAAGGCAGTAGCTGTTTGTCACCAATTTTACCAGCCGTAACGATGACAGCAAGACGACCGAACTCCTTGTGAGAGCGCTTTGCCATGCCCGTCGTCATTAGTGTCGTCGATAGCGGCTTCTGTCTAGTATTATCCTTTCTTGACATCATAAACCAACTCGTACTCTTTTCAACATTTCTTGCTTTCCGCGGAGGCCCCGGCCGCGTATTTGGCGGCTGGGAGCTGTTTCTCGTACGAAGTAGTAATCTTTGTTTGGCAGTAATGTTTGTCTCCTACCGAATCCGAGTCGTATTGATATAGTAAGCGGGAAAAAGAACATCGAAACTGCGCTCGCCATGCCGCTTGAAAAATGCAAGAACAAACGCGCGATTCTTCTTTCCGGACTCGAACCAAGAAATCCGATACAGCTCAACGACAAAGATGGTCTTTCTTCCCAAGTCATCCGGCAGAACGGCCTTACTCACTGTCACCCTCCTGTTTGCCGATCTGGTGAGTATCTACGCCCGACTGAGGAGAGCACCAGGAGTGGGTTGTGTTGTTTCAGATGGGCGGTGCCGAGGGAGCCGGGCGTAAGGTGAGTTCTGTGCTCGTCATAGGAGCTAGCCAGAGTCCATTCACAATGGCAGGCTCTTGGCGTTTGCACTGTGAACAACCGCGATCTGAGTATCCTGAAGATCAAGGCGAAGGAGGGCACAAACGTTCTGAAAAAGGCCTGGAATCGCCTCCGCGGAAAAAAGCACATTGATAGCCGCATGCCCCACGTGAGCCGACGAGCTGCTCTCCGGGTAGCATCTGCATCGACAGGTTGAGTTCGTCCTTGGCGAGGGCGAGAAACGATTCACTTCCTACTTTTCCCGAGGACAACAGCCCCTGCTTGAGGCTGCAAAGAGTGGTGAGGCTCTTGCCCTTCTAGGAGGGCCAGCCAGGCTACCCGCCCAGAAGATGCAGTGCCGTATCAACAAGAGGGGTGATGAACGCCGTGTCATAAGGAAGCTCATGGCTCGTGTGAGTAACGAGGGGGTATCTTAGGTTGATGATGGTTCGTGATCAGATCGGGGCTATTGGCTACCTTGACGGTGGCGAGTGGCGCTTCCTACAGCCCGACTATTCTAAGGGCGACACAGTCTCGGTGAAGCGTGTAAATGCGCGGTCAGAAGAGAGTGCTGGCACCATCCACTTCCGTCGTGGAGAGACAGCGGTCACTATGATCAATGATAAGACTGTCAGCGTTCAGAGCACCGACCACATCATGTACAGGCTGAAGTTTGCCCACTCCGAGGCGGCCAGCAGATTCTACCACGCCATCCACGCTATCACTGAGGATGACGTCTTCAGTCACTCTTCCACTCGTACTCAGGTGAGCCCTATCGGGCCGACTTCGTAGTATCCGCTCAGTATCAGATTGGTGGTGGTAACTCCCCTTCGACTAATGACCAAGAGGCTCTGAACCCCTCGGATGATGAGGTGAGCGAAGTGGAACGACTACTCAAGTGAGCAGTCATTCCTCAGTAAATATGTAAATACGAGAACTACTTGTTAGCAAGCTTCACATTGTTTATAAGTTGTTATTCTCATGTAGTGATCATGCATTCACCGGATGTGTTAGTAAGTTGTCACGACTGATCTCTATTGCGTTAGTAAACTCGTTAGTCACTCTTGCCAACCTCCACTAGCTCACTCAAAAAACACAATCCCCGTTATTGTTACCGACGGATAATAACAATCCAATACTAAGACGGACCTGTCATTCCCCTACAGTGAAAAAAGTTGATGGAAAAAGTGCTGAGATGAAATTAATCGCTCTGATGGATATTTTGCTTGCCACCAACCTGACAGGACGAAATGACGCTACAAGCGGCCTCCGGCTGTGCCGGCTACCTTGTCGCCTATCCCTATATATAGTTCATCGATCTCCTTCTGAAATTTAGCACTGGCAACGTTGCGCTTGAGCTTGAATGAAGGAGTGAGGAGATCATTCTCCACGGAGAAAGGTTCGGGGATGAGATGAACCGCCTTCACCTGCAAGACGTCCATTAGTTCAGCAGTCGACAGGTCGGATGATAACGGCAGTAACACGAGCGGCCAGAAGTAATCTCTCACCATTTCAAAACCTCTGAGTTTCTCTGCGGTTGAACGCTCTTGCAAACTCTTAAAAATGGCCTGCTTAATTTGATCATCCTTGCACAGGCTTGCAGGGTCTCTGCTGCAGAGGGAAGACATGTCGAGTTTACGAGCGTTGAGGCACCCACCTGTCTCCTTCCTGTGAGCCGGGAAGGCCCTGGAGGGTCTCAAAGTCAGGGACGATTATGGCCACGAGACAAGAATGGAAGCTGTTGCCGTGAACAAAGGCTTGGGCTATCAAGGGAGATTGGGTGATGACGTTCTCCACGCGTTCGGCGGAAATGTATTCTGAAACGGAGTATGCTTGGAGACCGCACTGATGCCGGTGAACCGAAGCCTACCTCCCTGGCTGAGCTTGAAGATACTCTTCTTTCTGTCGACGATTTTCAGTTGTCCCGTCTTCAGCCAAACCCCGATATCCCCACTGTGAAGCCAACCTTCAGAGTCGATCGCCTCCTTGGTCTTCTCAGGCATCTTGTAGTATCTACTCGAACACATAACCAACATAAACAAGAGTCCCCACGGTCCCCCGCCGCCAAGATGATTCGCCAAATGCAGCTCACCCTTGGAAAATTGACGGGCCTCTGAAGCAGATCTCTCCCCGCCCCTTGCAGTCGATGGCACTCTCCCCAGTACCTATGCAAAAACATGGCACCCCCGACCTGAGTATCCCTCGGCAGCCCCACCATGCTGAGTATCCGTCGACAAATAACCAAGCTCTGGCACGTCAACGAGTTTGATGTCCATGCAGCAAACCGGGAGCCCGACATGGCCCGACGTGAAGTCATGAAGATGAGAGTAGGTAGCAAGGCATGTGTTCTCCGTTTGACCGTAGCCTTCGGTGACAGGGCAACCAAAAAAGACCCTCAAGAAGTCCATGACGTGGTTGGCGAGAGGGGCGCTCCCACTGGCGACAAACTGCACCCTATCGAGACCGATCCTCGCCTTGATCTTATCGAAGACCAGCTTGTCCCAGAGGGCATGCTTAAGCACGCCTTCCTGTAGTCTGGCTTTCTTAGACGCCAACGCCTGCTCGAACAGATAGGCCTTGATGCCGCCAGCAGCACGAGCACCGACGGTGATTTTGTCGTGAAGACGATTCAGTAACCTTGGTACTGATACAAAAAGGGTCGGCCTGAGCGCTGCAACATCCTCCATAATCTTGAGAGGGTCGCCCTGGTAGAATCCGATAGCCACTCCGAGATGGACCAGAGATATACTAACCAACCGCTCCATGATATGCGGCAGAGGTAGGTAACTGAGGTAGTACTGCTGAGAGCCCTTAACGTCAAAAAGAGGGCTCTGGGTCCCAAGGAAAATCACAATAGAGCTGATATTAGCTACCACGTTACCATGAGAGTTCAATGCTCCCTTGGGGTCACCAGTGGTACCACTAGTATAGCAGAAGGTAGCGATATCAGTAGGCTCTCCCACGAGGGGCTCGATGTCGGCCTCACTGCCCTTCTTCTCGATGTCACCGAAGCGGTAGAACTTGAGCCCAGCTTCATGGCAGGCGGTGGCGACAGCTTCTGGGCAAGCCTCAGGATCGGCGCAGATGATGTTAGTGAAAGTAGGGCATTCGGCTTTGCACGCAATAAGTCGAGGAATCTGTGATGCTGTACACACCACGGTCTCCAGCAGCACTTGGTTCACGATATAGTCAACGACGTCCTCCCCGAGGGTATCATAGAGGGGGACTGTTGTAGCTCTTCTGGTGAATGCTCCTTGCTCAGCGATAACCCACTCAGATCTGTTCTTCATGTAGATACCGATTAGCCTCATCGAACCATCCTCGGATTTGGATAGTAGATTGAGTTCTTCCAGCCCTCTACCGAAGTTGATTATTCTCTCATAAACCTCTTTATAAGTCTGCCATTCGAATGGGCCCACCGAACCATCATCCAGTATAGGGCGAGTGCCGTGGCAAGGACGATCGGGGTACTTCTCGGCAGCCTGACATACGAGCAACCCTGCAATAGCTCCACAACAATCGCCAACACACAAACAGCCCGGGTGCGCAGTCCAAGGATAGCAAAGCGGAATATCACCGTGCAAGGCTCACTGACGTACCCTTTTAAAGACAGCTGCGCTGGTGTTCAACGACTCGTCACCGTCGATGAGACTGATGTTACCGGAGGAGGCGTCCGGATTCCTGTAGATTGGACCGCATTCTCCTGGGACAGCAGAGTCGGGAACCTGAAGAGAGAAAGCACATGCTTGAAGAGATAACTGGAAAGCGAAGGGGCCGCTCGAGAACTAACCTCGTAAGTGTATGGCGCCGGAGGTGACACAGAGATGGAGTTTCCCATGCGAGATTTGCAGACGGGATTAAAAACTGAGCACGGAAAGTACTCGCAACCGTCAACGCACGCTAGTTGAAAATTGAAGGGAAGGGTGTGGTGCAAAATGTTATTCAATCGCGTGTTAGTGCTGCAAAATCCATCATAGGCTCCGAGCTCTCATGCTCGCAGTCATGGGGAAACTGCGCGCCGTTCTGAGATAGTAAAGGGTGGGCCTAGTGAGGTACTGCTAGGATTAGCCGACTTCGCCACAGGTCGCTTACGACGGCCCACCGCTGAGGAAGCATGTGACGTCGTCCTTCACGACGGCAGAGCCTAAGAATGCTCCTTCATGAGGACGAGCTAGCGCCGAAAAGGGAGACAGCTGTTTCGCCTCGTGCCTGGGCGCGTCGTGTGTCTGCGTGCAGAGCAAGGAGATCTCGTGACGTGACCAGAGTGGGCAGCAAGGTATCCCGTCAACAAGAACAACAAATGCGGCGATCTCCAGTGCGATCATTTCTAGGAGGGGCGCCTCCGCTGGAGACTCCAGCCTGGAGTGCCACCGGGTGGCAGCCACCGTAATAGAGGAGAAATGCCGACGATCGCTCCGCCGACACGCGTGGCCCTAGGTCTTCACAAGGCTATGCAAGTAGCATGTCCAGCTAATGACACTCGCACTTCGATTGCGGTACTACTCCATGATCATTCAAGACGAGATCGAATGATTTGATGGTATCCCGTTGGTGATTACGATGGGGTGTAGAAAGCGGGCATGGGACTCATAGTGTGCAGTAGCACTGGCCACTATGCGCGCACTCGGCGCCGCCGCACAGAACTATTGTGCGCTGTCGCCAAGCTGCCGTGCGTTCGGATGGCGGCGGAAGGCCGTTACTAGAGCAACCACTGCCGATTCGACAGTGTCGAACAGAAGCGTCTGGAGAGCTCTGTACTCCTCCCATCCACGTGTGTTTACCACACTGGAATCGGAGCGAAGCCTCGACAAATCCCAGCCTTTCTTCCGGGACATCGCGTAATGTTGGGAAAAGAGCTCGTGTCGCAAATCGATGAGCCGGGGAGAAGATACTCCTACCAAGCGACCCCACCCCTTCTCAAAGGGATGGGGGAAGGAGCAGGTCAAAAACATCTACAGGACGCCCGGCACCGTAGTGCTCTGAGCCCGGGGGTCGCAAGGGGTCGGTGTCAGGCGGCCTGACCCAGACCCCTTGCGATGAACACCTCGGTGCCGTTCTCTGTCTCGTACGCACACATGCGACTGTCTTCTGCAGTGGACTTTCTCGGACCTTCCCTCGACACACGAAGTGTATCGATCACTAAGCCAACACAGTTGTGGGAGTCATAAACCGAAGTATCCAACCTACTGCCAAGAACGACAACTGTTGGTTATAATCTTCTACGAGGGATCACAAAGTCAGCAAGACTGAATGTCTATCGAAAAGTCGAAAAACGCTAAGTTGCCATCTTGTATGTACCAGCATGCGAATGGGCAACCACCATCACATCTTCGACCTGGGTTTATCCAAGATCTGAAAGGCAGAACAAGGATGACGGTGTCGGTCCTTCCACGGAGGCGAGGGGAGAAAGTGGGCCTACAGTTTCCCCGATCTGTTCATACAAGGCGTCGACTTCCTTCTGGAACACTTTCACGGCGACGTTACGTTTAAGTTTGAAGGACGGCGTGAGTATGTCGTTATCGACAGAGAACATCACAGGAGACAAGTGAATTGTCTTCACCTGAGTCAGGCTTGCATGTGGGTTTTTGACTACTGCAGACCGGGACGCACCCATTCGAACTTTCTAAGGCCGGACTTCTCCGAGATTTCGCGTAGGGTTTTCAATATCAGAGAATTCACATACTCGCTCCGACAAATATCCTCAGGGGACCTGAAAGTACTCAGCACCTGAACAGTCGATGGTCTCGGTGCAAATCAGGAACCAAAACAAGACGAGGATTCGTGGATAAAGAAAAACTAGCATTCTACACGTCAGTTTCAAGGGAACCGTATTTAGGCTCACTTGAGAGCATCTCGGTTCTGCAGTTCATTGGACAAATTCTCAAAGTCGGGAACTACGACTGCCACTAAAGAAGACCTCAGCGAGTTGCCGTAGACGAAGGCTTGTGCAACGTATGGCGACTGTATGAGCACGTTCTCGATCCTCTCAGGAGCAACGTATTCTGAAATGGAAGAGCGGTGCTGCAACCCGCATAGCATAAACCGCTAGACAAGCCAAACAACAGCGATTGATTTGTGCGTTCCTACAACCGCACGAGAAAGGCGAATGAGAAAACACTCACCTCCATTGCTGAGCTTGAAGATACTTTTCTTCCTGTCGATGATCTTCAGTTGTCCCGTCTTCAGCCACATGCCGATATCCCCACTGTGGACCCAACCATCAGAGTCGATCGTCTCCTTGGTCTTCTCAGGCATCTTGTAGTACCTGATGTAGTACTGTTGCAGATGCACATCATCCGTCCCAGTCAACTGGTCACCTACCCGGAGAAGATAGATGGTCCACGCAGGAGTATTTCGCCGCGACCACAACACTCCAACTTGGATACTCCCGAGCCTGCAAGGGAGCGCCTTCGCTCATGAACCATGACCAACGGCGTGGCCCAGTGAGGCAGTCAACTCACCATGTTCCGTGTCCGTGGAGAGATATCCCATCTCTGGTACATCGGCTAGTTTGATTTCCATGCAGCTTGCCGGATACCCCACGTGACCCGACGCGGAATCGCTAGGGTGGGTATAAGAGGCTAGCCCCGACTCGGTAGAGCCATACCCTTCCAGGACAGGTCCAGCGAAGAAGAGTCTCAGGAAATCCAATACGTGTGTGGCAATGGGAGCACTGCCCGTGAAGACGAGTTGAACTCTTTCGAGCCCGAGCCTTTCCTTAATCCTGTCGAACACTCCGCGGTCATATTGAGGGTGTGTCAATGTGCCGCATTTGAGCAAGTTCAACTTCGCCTGAACAGCTTCGTCAAACTTAGCTGAGGCATTTGTGGTGACGACTCTCTCATAGAGTCGATTCAGGAGGCGAGGTACCGAGATGAACACTGTGGGCCGGAGTGCTGCAATGTCGTCCATCAACTTCAGAGGGTCGCCTTGGTAGAAGCCCACTGCTACGCCGAGGTAGTACAACGCAACTTCGACCACTCGTCCAAAGACGTGAGGGAGGGGCAGATAGTTGAGGTAGTAGTGGTGGCCCTTCCGTAAATCAGAGAGGGGATAGGGGGAAGTGAAACACTCAACGAAGGCAGCTGCATCGGCAATAACACTTCCCTGGCTCAAAAGTGCCCCCTTCGGCTCGCCTGTTGTACCGCTTGTATAACAGAATGTCGCGATGTCGAAAGCAGCACCGACGAGAGGTGAGAAGGACAAGTCTGCGCCCAGGCGTTCGACCTCGTCCATGCTGAGGAGTTTCACATCGACCGCAAGACAAGCACCAATCGACTTCTGTGGGAGAGGGTCAACACATATTATGGTGCGCAGGCTGGGACACCTTCCTTTGACTTTGACAAGGTTCGGGACCTGTAGCGCGGAGCAGACGACTGTTGACAGTTCTGTCTGGTTGAGTATGTAGTGGACGGTATCCTCCCCGAGGGTATCATAGAGGGGGACCGTTGTAGCTCTTCTAGTGAATGCTCCTTGCTCAGCGATAACCCACTCAGATCTGTTCTTCATGTAGATACCGATTAGCCTCATCGAACCATCCTCGGATTTGGATAGTAGATTGAGTTCTTCCAGCCCTCTACCGAAGTTGATTATTCTCTCATAAACCTCTTTATAAGTCTGCCATTCAAATGGGCCCACCGAACCATCATCCAGTATAGGGCGAGTGCCGTGGCAAGGACGATCGGGGTACTTCTCTACAGTCTGGACAAAGACAAAGAAAGCCGGAGATGTTGGACGGGTCCGAGTTCCGTGAATAGGTGCGCCCCCACTCACCCTCTTGAAGACATCGAAGCTAGTGACAATGGAGGGGTCATCGTCAATGAACCTTTGCAATCGATTCTTGTATCCTGGATGCCGATACACAGAACCGCTGACGCCGGGAACGGCCGAGTGTGGAATCTAACAGGTGATCAGTACACCCTCGAGTTTGTCAATAAGTCGAAAGTGAACGATAAGGTATACTGTGCGTCGTGTGACGAGACTAGTGAGCGCGACACTCCGCATTCAAACATCCCGCTGAACAGCCTCACCTCGAATGCATAGTCTCGACTTTCCGCCATAGGGAAAGGCATGCAAAATCAACCAATACTGTAGACACACGCTCGCGTTCACATAGGACAAGTCGGAGACCTCATCACACCCACGGCGACTGATACCCGGCCTCCCTCCCCCAACTCAGTAGCACTGGTCTGGGGCACGTTATACTGCATGACGCTGGTGCAAACCCTAGAAGAAAACGGTCCTTCCAAAGGGTTCATTTGAAAATCGTAACAGAACACGAATCCGTGTGATGAAAGGAAACGCATAAGTACCACACTATACGGTAGTTATCGTAGTAGCTGTAGCTTGATAATTGCTGCGTTCAGTGATTAGTAGCAGGCCCTGCTAAGCAGGGCCCTACTAGGACTCTCCTACTAAATGCTGCTGCCGTCGGAGACTATGCCGGGAGACTCCCGGCGGGAGGCTTTTGCCTGGGTGACCCTGGGTCGTCGACCCAGGCTGGGTCGCATACTGACAGTATGATACTGTTGATACCAATGCTTTGGGGCCTTCTCGAACGTCAAGTCACGGTGACGACGTAACCCGAGATATGAATGACCTCGGTGGATGATAGTATACTAGCATTGGTTGACAGATCGGACCAAACTAGTCGTCCCGGATACTGTGGAATCACGATTAACCGCAATGGCCGTGATGTGATCATTGTGGGCGTCAGCACTCTACCAAAGCAGAAATTTTGAGAATGACGAGGATCAGAGTCAATTGGCGCGATTCGATGCAGAGGGAGTAAAGCTTTTACTGTAAAAGGTCATCTAATGACGAGCTAGAGCGAAGCACGGAGCGCACATTGCATGACTTACCATAACAGTTTTTCCGCTGCCCATCTGAGCGATTTTACCGTGCCAGTCAGCCCGACCGACGTTACAACATACGCTGCTTCACTCTCACGGTGAGAGTCTCACCCAGAGGTCTTATCAATTTAAATTAAATTATTTAATTGCTGAGACCTAATTCAAAGGGAACGATCAAATTAGTGAGGATAAGGCAGTCGATCCTACCGGTAAATGAGATTCAATTTCGATCGAGCAACGGGGAGAACTTCCGGTGTCGTCGACATTATAAATGTAGACGTGCCCATCGGCTATGGCGAGCCCGAGCTAAGGACAAATATTCCTCGAAGAGTCAATCCAAAGGTCGCAGAACCTGCACTGCAGAGGTCCCTCATTTCTGCATTGCAGAAAGGAAAGCCCTATACCCCCATCATGGGGGCCCATGTGTTGCAATTTCTTCCAGGAAGTCCACTGCCCTGAAGTCCCCTAACTGTCTTACATTTTGAGACTTATAGTGTTAACGTTGGCGAGCATGATGAGGTAGAAAGTCGCGGCCCACATAACGAGTGGGAAGAATAGGAAAGTGATTCTCTAATATTGGCCGTCATTTGATTTTCAAGTATCGCTAACCTTGTCAGGATTACTCGCGTAGTGAACCCGACCCAAAGATGTACTGCAACTCAGAAGCAACCACACGTATAGATAATACCCAAGGCGACACGAGTCACCGAAGCTATACGATACGTCGACAAACCACGTCAGACAACTTATGTCTGAGTACGAACTTCGTAGCTACGAACGAAATCGATCTAGCGAAGCTTAGCCTGAAGTACCCGTCCTGCACTACACAATTGCGCACTTGTGGAGCGCTGTCCCGATTCCGGCCGATATCCCACACTTCACAGTGTGAAGTTCACACCGTCACATACCTCCCTCGCAGGACGGAAGCGGGGCTACGGAACCGGCCTAAGGACGAACGGGGCCCGGCCAAGCAAAAAACCAACAAACAATGGGCTCATACGATTACAATTACGATATCAAATAAATCTACTTCAACAATCTCTCGACTTCACAAACCGGCCTGGTTGGGGAACGATCTACCACAACCGGCCTCGAATTATCAACCGTCCTCTCAATTACTGCCACATCGCACCTCGACGCATAGAACCGGCCTCTTCATCTTCGTCCCTCGCAGTCATCCGTCCTTCACCTCATCGTACTTCCATCATAGTACCAGAGTAGTCAGCTAATCATACCGGCCTTCACCGCGATAAGCCTTCAAAGAAATTTCTCAGCAGAAAAGTCCTTGAACGAACGGGCGTCGATAGGTCCACGCAGTCTCATCCTCGCCGAGAGCAAACCGGCCAGTGTGACAAGGATCTCTGGCATCAACCAACAGGACCTCCGACCATCCAGAGCCTTCCAGCGGACGTGAGGGAAGAAACCATCGGCGTCAACAGATCTGGGGGAGATTCGGGATCATCAACCGGAGTCTCAGCTCGGGGACTAACCAAACCTCTAACCATGCCGTCATCTGCGGACGCAGGAGTCACAGGGGAACCAGGCAGAACAGGGGCGTCATTCAAAGGAAGAACAGGCACGTCGTTCAAAGGCAAGATAGGCACATTCTCAACCGGTACATCATCCACCACTTCCGGCCGAACTAGGGGCTCAACGTCTTCGGGCTCAACATCCTCATCTCTCTGCTCACCCTCAGGATTCGGAACAACCGGATCCTCAACAACATCCCGGTCTTCAGGGGGAAGTAACTCCCACACACCATACTCCACTAAGCCTTGAGCTTGAGCTGGAACTTTCTCATGACCATCTTGTTGTTGGACCTCGGCGTTACACGCCTCGTCAGGAACTGGCGGGACGTCGATGTTGTCACCCGGCACCACATCGTCGTTCACCGGACCTTCATACAGCAAGGGGAAGTCGGACAAGTGCGGATCTTCTAGCGAAGGTGGAGGATGTCGTACAATACCCATATGAGGAGGAGGATGTGGCGGTTGCAAGGGGTCAATATGAAGCAAGTCGACAGAGATAACCTTAGTATGACCAGTGCCTTCGTGCATCACTTCCACAGCCTTCACAACCCGTCCTGGCATAATACGCCTGACAAACCAACCGTCTTCCCAACCGGATAAGAGCTTGTCACGCCGACCACGAGAACTCGGGAACCTCTTAAGCTGCACCTTCTGACCGACAAAGAACACCCTCGACTTGACCTTCTTATCATAAAAATACTTCTGACGAGCACCAGCATACGAGACATACAGATCCACCGTATCCTGAATGCGAGCTCGAGTATGGGCTTGCTCTTCCGACCAAGTGATAGGATCATGCAGATTGAAGGCGTCAGACAGAGGTGGGAAGTAGCCAACATTAGGCTCCCGGCCAAACATGAGGAAGTAAGGCGTGTGCCCCGTGCTGGCATGCACACTAGTGTTGTAGCACCACAAAACCGTCCTCAGCTTGCCCAGCCAATCATAAGAGTGGTCCACGTGCGTCCTTAACATTCCCAGCACCGTCTGGTTAAAGCGCTCGACTAAACCATTGCCTTGAGGGCGATATACCGTACAGTGGGCTCGCTTGCAGCCCAGGCCCGTGAGAACCTTCTCAAAGACCTTGGACTCAAACGCCGGCCCATTATCCGACAACACTCGCTCTGGGGGACCAAAATGACCGAACAGAACATAGAGAGAAGCTACCGCACTTGCTGCCGTTTCATCAGTCTCAGGGAAGGCCTCCGCGAACTTAGTAAAATAATCCACAACCACCAACAACTTGGAGAAAGAGCCGACCGGAGTTGACAACGACAAGAAGTCAATGGCTACCGTGTGCCACGGCCGGCCTACCGGGATAGTTACCAAGTCCATAGGGGGCACGACCTTCTTCTTAGTCTCCTTGCAACGGCGACACTCGCAGATGTAGTCCGCAACCGCCGTCAACATACCCGGCCAGTAGCACAAAGAGGTCAGCTTTTGACCAACCCGTTCCTTGCCAAAATGGCCGTCGTCATCATGGAACTGAAGAAGCACCTCCGACCTAATTGCTTGAGGAACCACAGGAACCAGGCGAGGCTTATCATCAGGCAACGGCCGAACCAGTCGTACTAAGACACCGTCCACGACATCCAACTGACCCCAAATCTTCTTGTAAGGCATAAGCTCCGGTCCTATCAATTCGTTCCTCGCCAAAGGAGCCGGATCCAACCTTCGCTCGAGAACCAGGGATAGAGTCGGATCAGCTTGCTGAACATTACGAGGCTCCTCCTTAGTCCACCGGGGCGCCACCGAGAGAATGCACACGATGGGCGAAGTCAACCGTGCCGACCAGCCTAACTCGCCGCCCTCGAGCGTAGCCGAGAGTCGACGAGGCTCAACGAACCGATCTTGCTCTGTCCCGCATCCAAGCTGCTCCGCGGACAGCATCTCAACATCAGGAACACCTTCCTTCTTGCGGGTAACCGGCCTAATCCGAGAGAGAGCATCAGCATTAACGTGCTTAGTTCCTTCTCGATAGCGGACCGTAAACCGATATGCCTGCAAGGCCAATAGCCACCTCGTCACCTTCGGGCTAGTAGCCTTGCGTAACCACGTGAGGGGCCTATGGTCCGTGACCATAACCACCTCCAAGGGGTAACCGATGATGAAGTGGTGAAAGAAGTCCAACGTCTTCAGCAAAGCATAAGCCTCCTTCTCATACGTGGGCCAGTTCAGCTGTGCCCCAGTGAGGGACCGGCTAAAGTAGCCTAAGGGACGGCCATCTTGTTCGAGAACTCCACCAACCGCATAATCACTAGCATCCGTGAAAATCTGGAACTGCCGGCCAAAGTCAGGGTACATCAAGTAAGGGAGCCTTGCCAAAGCCGTCTTCTTGGGTGTACCGCGATTCGTCCATGATCGATTGGTCCACTGCAGCTTCCATCCAAGATTGTTTCGTACAAATTTCGGTTCATTCATGATCTTTTCGTACATCGAAAAAGTGTATGTTTCGGTCACGATTTTTTCATCCATAACCGGTTTCGTACACGATTATTTCGTCCATGGGCGGTTGATCCAAAGATATGCTCGCTGTGATCTATTCGGCCACGATCTTTTCGAAAAAAATTCATTCGTCCAATAGTGGTTCTTACATATGAAACTGACGACACGCAAATGTTTATCGAAGGAAATGAACCCACGGCCTCTGGAATATCAGCTTGAGCTGCTAACCTACTCACCTGTAAGACTCCTTCTCAATTCCGACAAAGTACCGCCCATGCGATACCCAACCTATTCAACTTGGCTCCATTCATGTTTGGAGCCTCTAGGCACTGGAATCATCACAGAGACAACCTGATGTGGGGGAGTGCTAGATCGTCACCACTGGTGACTCACCAGTAGAGGCGGCGGTGAGATTATTAGGTCGGAGTAGGTGATGGTAATAGCGGAACTGGTAGAGCTCCCGACTTGCATGACGATGGTCCCAGGTTCGAGTCGGGGTAAGGGAAGATGGTGATGGTGAAGCCGGCGGCGCGGCCATAACGCTACTTTTAGACGTATGTGACGCCGCGGCGTCACATATGTCTAAAAGTAGCGTGGATGAAACTCACGTGTACGAAAGGCTTGTACGAAAAGCCCTGGAAGTAAGAAGCGGAGTTAGAGCATGATTGGACGAAACGGCGTGGACGAAAGAATCATGTACTTAAGACCCGTGGACGAAAGAGGTGTGTATGAATGAGGATGTACGGAAGTAACATGGACGAAACAAGCAGGATGAACCCTACCATGGACGAAACAATCGTGGACGAAACCTGCAATGTATGAAACAGCAATGTATGAATGGAGGTTCCCCGGTCTTCAAATCCACGAAGGTGGCCTCGTGATCATCCGACCATAACTCTCGTACCCGGCCAACATCATCTTTCCCGTCCAGACCCTTACAAGCCGCCAATAACTCACGCAGGGGGCGTTCTCGAGCTGAGTAGTTGTCGATGAACTTGCGATAGTAACCAGCCAAACCCAAGAAGGAACGGAGCTCTATAGTCGTCTCAGGAACCGGCCACGTAGTTATAGCGCTAACCTTGCTCCGAGCAGGCTTCATACCAACTTTATCAAAGACATGGCCCAAATACTCCACCTCGGGTTGACCAAAGTCACACTTATCAGGTGCCAGAGTCAAGTTAGCCGACCTCAACCGCTCGATGATAATCCTCAGGTGCTCTAAGTGAGTCTTCTCATCCGGACTGAAGACCAGGACGTCGTCCAAATAGATGCGGACAAAGGGTAAGTCGCCGAGCTCGAAGTGCATCAACCGTTGGAAGGAGGCAGGGGCGTTCGACAGACCAAAGGCTACACGCTTCCACTGATACAAGGGAAAGCCCGGACCCGGGCAGAAGGCAGTCTTCTCCCGGTCTTCCGGCCTCAACAACATCTGCCAATAACCCGACCTGAGGTCCAAGGTAGAGAAAACCTTGGCCCCCTTAAGATGCTCTTGAACATCGTCCGGCCTAGGGACCGGATAGGCGTCCAAGTCAACGACCTTATTAAGCTCGCGGTTGTCGATACACATCCTTACCCGGCCGTCCTTTTTGGGGACATAGACACAAGGGAAGCGGTAGGAAGACGAAGAGAGCTCAATCACGTCCGCGGCCAACATCTCAGAGACCATCTCTTCTACATCGCTACGCCACTTATGAGGGACTCGTCGAACCTTCTCAGCAATAGGCTTGTCCTTCTTCAAGTGGATCTCGTGCTGCATGTGGTCGCACCTACCCGGCCGCTTAGAGAAGAGGTCCGAAAACTCCGAACACAGAGCCTTATACCGACCATACTTGGCGTCGTCCGGGAACTGCGGTAGCTCCACCCCATCCGTCTGGAAGTCCGGAACAGCAAACTCCAAAGCAGCAGCCAGGTCATCACCGTCCAGCTCATCTACATCAACACCTTCACCAGGCCAGTCCTCCGGAGGGGAAAGACTCTTATCGGGAATAATAGAGCTTAATAGAGTCGGACCAGTTATAGGCGGGACCACCATAGAAGCACGAAGAACCTTAGCATACTCGGGAACATGCTCCGACCGAATTTGTTGTAGAGCTCGGTCCGACCTTTCCTTCCGAGAAGCCGCCGAAGTCACCGATTTAGCATCATCGCCGAGATCACCAGTCGCATCCTTCATAACAGGAGTCACAGGTCCTCCGGTCGCTGTCTCACACCGCCGGCCTTCAACTTGAACCTCCTTCGAGACCATCTTCGGTACCGGAACTTGGGGAGAGGGCATATGGTGACGGCCGGCACTAATAACCGACATAGCAGACGGAGAAGACGAACCACTGGACTCCGAAGAGGGCCGACTTGAACCCGACCAATGACGATTAGCACTCCGCCGACGGCGGCGGCGATGACGATGACGACGGCGGCGACGTTGACGGCGACCAGGCTCCGTCGAAGGGCTTATAGAAGGAGTACCGGCATTCACCGGGGCTACCACATCCAGCACGGAACCGTGCTCCGGCCGTAAGGAACCAACATCCTCTGGTCCTCCACCAACAAAAATCGAAGGAGTCATAACCACGGGATCAGCAGAGTTAACAAACCAATCAAGAATATTAGGCTCAGACATACGCTTCCTAAATTCTTGGGGAACCGATAAACGCACAGTATCCATACCAGCCATCAAACCCATTCCAAAATGACGCAGAAAGTCCATGCCTAATAACATATCTACACTAAGAGAGTCAATAACTATCATACATACGGGGAAAACCGGCCCCGGAACTACCTCGTCCTTAGTCGGACCGGACCGGGAAGACGGTTCCCGGCCGGGAGGTAAAACATAGAAACAGACGTCCAAGTCCAGTACACCCAATATCTTACACGTACCACCATTAGCCGTCCTGATGAAGTTCAGCGGATACGGCCTTACCAGAGACAGCATGGACGGGGAGAGCGCTTGCTGCGGTATCAGAGACAAGTCACTACCAGTATCAATAACGCCACATAGAAGCGCCGACCGATCCACCGAAAGAGGCGAAGAGTCTTCGCCGAAGACACCACCACCCAAACCTGCGGGCTATGCCGACCGAATAAGTCAATATAAGTAGAGGCAGACGTCAAGCTCGAATTAATAGCTTCCGGCCTCCCAGCGATCACCGAGCCGGCCGGAGGCTCGCGAAGAGGTGATCGCTCAACTAGTTTCCCGGACTAGACGGCTTAGAACGGGACGGACAATTACGAGCGAGATGACCAGTCTGACCACACTTAAAACAACCAGAGTCGAACGCCTTATTAGGGCAAGCCAACGCAGAGTGAGCGCCGCCACAATTACCACAACCCCCGCGACCACGGCCCTTGCCACCATTACCCTTGCCAAATCTTTGTTGGGAATCCAGCCTTTGAGTAATACCGGCCAAGTTTTCCATCATAGGAGCCAACACAGATTGAAGAGCCTTGCTAATCTCAGCCGCGAGGGGCTGGGATTCTGCCGTGACTGGAGGCCTTGATATCATACGACCGTCCTTAGTAGCGGTACCCGGGCTGTAGTCATCGACGATGGAGCAGATAGCACGAATAGAATGGTCTTGCTGCTTGCGGAGCTCTTGCTGGGCACCTTCAGGAGCAACCGCAACACACCGGTCGAAAATCTGCCGACCCATAGACTCCGCAGACATACGTTGACCTTCTGGAAGAGACCGGTTATACTCCTTCAGATACCGACCAAGACGAGCCGCAAAGACCACAAAGCGCTGATGACCGTCCCACGCAAGAGAATTGAAAGCCCGAAGCGCTTCATCCGGCGAACGCTTAGCGAAGAGACTCAGCATTAATACCTTGTCGTCCTTCCAGTTCGTCTTACTTGCCAACTCTTCCCATGAGTCAAAGAAGTCTTCTTCCAAGTACATACCAAGACGAGATGCTCGCGAACGCTCCGACCACTGAGCCGCATCGGCTGCTGCCTCATAACGACGAAGCCATGACCGAAAGTCGGTAGTACCATCGAAGGGATGGGGCATTCTGCTGGAAAGTTGCACACTAACGGCTCCGGCCTGTTGGTTGTCGTTGTCACCGTCCGCCATGTTGACTCGGGGCTCTCGCAACATAGTAGCGGTGGTCGTGCCGTTGTCAGCGTTACCATCTCGAGAAGTAGGCGATAGGAAGTCGGACTCTTCACCGTCCACACCAGTCGTAGAATCTTGTAAGATAGAGGACATAATCGTTGGAGTTAACGTCGATACCAAAGTCGCAGTACTTCGAACAAGGAGCTGCTACCAAAATGTCAGGAATACTCGCGTAGTGAACCCGACCCAAAAGATGTACTGCAACTCAGAAGCAACCAAACGTATAGATAATACCCAAGGCGACACGAGTCACCAAAGCTATACGATACGTCGACGAACCACGTCAGACAACCGAGTCTTTACGGAGTAACGGCTACGAAATCGATCTAGCTAAGCTTAGCCTGAAGCACCCGTCCTGCACTACACAATTGCGCACTTGTGGAGCGCTGTCCCGATTCCGGCCGATATCCCACACTTCACACCGTCACACGCTGTCTGTTCCTAGGACAGCCTTGCGTGTCCCGCCAGGATTACACTCAATCTGTCTGTGCACACGGCGAAAGTCACTCGCGGAATTTTCAGTCACAGTGACTACTCTGCTCGAGTTATGCGGGAAAAGTGAATGGATCGCTCAAGCTCGATCACCAACGACCACCGCGGTTGGAGCTCATTCTACGCGTGGCGATTGATAACCGGTGAGCCAGGCGCGTGCTCGGCAGATGTGGCGCAGCGCTACACGTACGTCACTGTCCACCTGCACCTCCAACCTTACGAACGGAACACTGCAACTAAACCAGAGCCTACCTCCAGTGCACGGCACATTGCCTCTATGCGGCGCACAGTGTGCGGTAACAGTCTATGATAACTGTTAAGACTAGGCCTTCGTAACGAAAAAAGCGGAGCTCGGCACAAAGTCTCGGGTTCGACCCCCAGCCCGGTTTTTTTTCGGATTTTTTCGGGTTCATCTACAACGGTCCACGACGGTTTTGCTCGGTAGAACAGGGATGAGAGCGATTTTGTATTTTTTATAGAATATGCGAACCGCGTGCTTTCGAATGGTATGTGTCTCGCGAGTTGAATCGGCATAGCCGTGGAGAAATAATTCGAACGACCGAACGAACGCACAAAAAAAGCGCAGAAGTGACAGTATAAGTAATCGATACACTCCGTGTGTCGAAGGAAAATCCACGGTAGTCCGCCGCTGGAGACAATCGTGTGTATGCGTGCGGGGCGGTGTACGTCACCGAGCCGTTCATCGTGAGAGGTCAGCGTCTGGCACGGTAGTGCCGGGTGTCCTGTCGATGTTTTTGACCTACGTCGCTCCGGACACGAGCTCGGTTTGCAGCTCCCGCCAGGTTGAGTTCACCTTGCTCCGCCGCCCTCTCCTCCTTGGGGCTCCCCCTCACCTGCCGTCTCTCACGGCTCTCGGGACTCTCACGCTCCCATTGGGCTCTCCCTCACCTGCCGTCTCTCACGGCTCTCGGGACTCTCACGCTCCCATTGGGCTCTCCCTCACCTGCCGTCTCTCACGGCTCTCGGGACTCTCACGCTCCCATTGGGCTCTCCCTCACCTGCCGTCTCTCACGGCTCTCGGGACTCTCACGCTCCCATTGGGCTCTCCCTCACCTGCCGTCTCTCACGGCTCTCGGGACTCTCACGCTCCCCTTTGGCACACTCTGCCTCCCTCCTGGCGTGTTACCTCCCTCACCTGCAGTCTCTCACGACTCTCGGGACTCTCACGCTCCCATTTGGCACACTCTGCCACTCATTCCCAATGTGTCTCCCCAGCTTTGCCTCGGGACGGCTTGTCCGCTGGGTTTGCTTCTGAGGCTACTCGGGAGACATGCATCGCGATGTGGTTCACGGCAACGTATTTCCACAACCGCCCGACTACGCCGTTCACGTCCGACGAGGCGGCTGACTCCTTCTTCACCTGCCGAGTTGGTGTCGGCCACTCTGTTGTCGGGTGCGCTGTAGACTTTCTGCTCCCTTTCTCGTAGAAAGGGCGTCCTAGACAGTTTCTACAACGCGCCGAGCTGGGCCTGCGACTCCCTTTGCGGCTGAGTCTCGCCTTGCTCCACTGCCCCCGTCACTCCTTGCGCCTTGCCCAGGGGTCGTGCCTTGCACACTTCCTCTCCCCCTCGTGCCTTGCCAGGGGTACGCTGTCACGCTCACGTGCCCCTCTGGCTCCCCTCGTTCTCGTGCGCGCTCCGTGCTCCTCTCCCCGGCGCGTGTCCCCTGGGCCAGGATCCCTGGCGCCTCCGCCCGTACTCGAGGCTGGGACCGCTCCTTGCGCCTTGCCTAGGGGTCGTGCCTTGCACACTACCCCGCTCCCTCGTGCTTTGCCAGTGGCCCGCTGTCACGTTCACGCGCCACTCTGACTTCCCTCCCCCTCGTGCACGATCCGTGCTCTCCTCCTCGCTGCTTGTTTCTTGGCGCCTCCGTCTGTACTCGACTCGACTACCTCGAGGCTTGGACCGCCGTCACGGCGGCGCCGTACCTCATGCTACGGGTCTCTGTGACTCGCCAGATCCCAACGTTCCCAGTGTTGTGCCAACACTCTCTGCGCGTTGTGGCCCACAACTTGTGGGAACTTCCTTGGCGCCGTGTTATAGTCTGTTGTCCAGGAGAACTTCTCCTGCAACGTCCCAGCTGACCACCACCTGCAGCGACAGGCCCGCCGGTTCAGTGCCTCACGGGTGCACGACTGCTGATGGAACACAACCTTTTTTTCCATCGCCGGCCTACTGTAGGCCGCCTACACCCTCACCTCGGGAGGGTTTGTCAGCCGGGTTCGCTTCCGACTCTACCCGTGCGACAACGTGCCGTTGTGGTCCACCGCGATATCCTCCCTGTGGCCCACAGGCTGTGAGAGCCTCCCACAGGCTGTGGGAGTCTTTCACATCTGGCAGACTACGCGGTTCACATCCGCCATAGCAGCGGTTGCCGTCGGCTGCGGCGCGCCCGCCGCCGCCTCCCTCTTCGCCCCGACGTTCCCGGCGGACGCTTCCCGCCTTCTGGACTTGCGGTTCCCGGGTTCCATCGCTTAGCCTTGAGCGCCTTATCGGCTGCTCGGTTTCTCGGCGGGGATCCCGACAAGCCGTGGTTCTCTCCTTCCCTGCTTACTCCACTACTACACGTCTGCTTCGGCCTAGTTGCTTCCTGAGGGAAGTTCCCTCTTAGAGGGACTGCTCCTTCCCGGGGCCCCCAGGCTCGGGGGTTCATAGTACCACCTTAGTACACGCCTCTACGCCTTTCGTGGCACATCCTTCCTCTCTTGCGGTCTTGGGTTCCCCTTTGAGGGGGCATCGGCCGTATTAGCTCCGCTTGTTACTCTACTCACGTACACCTTCAGCGGCTTTGCCGCTATCTTGACAAGACAATCTTGTCCCCGACCCCTCCCAGTGGGCTAGTGGGTGGCACCCTCTATCCGATTCGTGGCTACTAGCTGGCCTGCTCCTCGGCTCCCCTTCGCCGTTACCGCTTCTGCGTCGCGATGAGTCTGCTTCCTTACCCTGCGGGGATCAGTACCTACCATCGTCCAGCTCGTACGCCATAATCTGGCTCTCTGTCTTGCATTTCTTCTGCTCTGGGACCGCCCAAGTGGTCACGTCACGGGCCTCACGTGGATCTGAGGTTCTCGAGGACCTGCCCCCTAGAGGTCTCGAGGCTCCTTTTGTCTTGCTCCTGTGACAGGCCGCCTCGCTCTCGTCGCGTACTCTTACTTCGGGCGGTCCGCCCGATCGACACCCGGGTGGATCCGGGATCGACACTAGGACATCTCCGGATTCACGGTTCCGAGTCACGTCACGACGACCCGTGCACTGTACACCCTCCGCGCCTGGCAAACATTACCCTAGTAGGGTTACCCTACCCTTCTGCCGCATTGGCTGCACCGGCACATATCCGGCACTGCCCGGTCTGCTTTCTCGCTATCTTCGTGCGGACCAAGGGTTGACCGGGCTCTGTTTCCTCAAGTCTCTTGGGTTCGTCCTTCGCGCAGTTCGCATGGACCTTGGGTTTGCAGATTTGCAAGTCCACGCTGTGCCTACCCCAGAGTTGGTCCCTGTGTGTTCCGCAGTGTGGACAGCGCAGGTTTCCGCGATGGGCTGTTCGCTCGCTTCAAGTACCTGCGGCAGTCACTGCACACCGCGTCGGTCGGACCGACTCGGTCCTTTCCGCGCTACCCCAGTCCGTTGCCCGGCAGTGGTTCGGATCGCCTGACGCAATTGGCCCGGCCATGTTGGCCCCACTGCACCTTGCACGGGTCAGGGCTCCCAGCTTAGGGATGACTCACTGCTCTGCACCATGGCACCTGGGTGGACGGACTTCATCCTGTGCATGATGGCGTCCTGCTCAATGGAAGCTTCCACTGATAGTGTCCTGCTCTTTGAGACTAGCAGAACGGCTTACTCATTCGCTCTCAGCCTCAGAGCCAGAGGTAGGCTCCCGCTGGGTTCCCGCCCGCCCGCGAGTCGCGAAGGCGGTCGAGGAGGTGAACTCCTGGAGTAACTCCAGGCTCCGCTGCACTGTTCAGCCACCGCGGCTACTCTGTCGTTTGTAGCGCCTGCGCGGACTGAGTCCGCCGGACTCATTCTCTCGTTACGTGACGCTAGTTGCGTCATGAGCTTCGGTGTCGTTATCTCCAGTGGCGACTCGCCACCATTTGTGTGTCCACTTTATACGCGTGATTTGTGACAACTCCTTTGTCTCATACCACAGACTGTGGTCCACAGCCACCAGCTCTTGTGTCACACAGTTCGTGGAGCTACGTGCCCGTTCACGTCGTTTTGAGTCGTCTACTTCGCTCATGGTTTTTGTCCTCCACTCTGGTGACGCTTCCCGCGTAGACTCCGTTTCGTGCTCAGTGAGCACTGCTCACCCGACGGTACAGGGCGGGCAGATTACCGCTTGTGGGTACTGCACTGCCGCTACCCGAGCAGCCACCATTCTGCGGCGCAGGATCTGCGCTGCCGGTGCACCAACCCGGCATGCAGTTCATCGAGCATCAGGTGTTGCTCGGAGTCCGAGCCTCAGACGTGTCCGGGTTCTGCTTCCTTCTCTCTACAACCTTCCGGCGGCTGGTGTCGCTTCCCACGGGGAAGTTTCTCCTACCCTCTTCTCCGGCCACTGACTCGTGCTGCTTCGGCAGTAGGCACGGCCTTCACGAGGCCTTCCCGGAGAATCTTCCTCGGTGGGTGTCGGGGTTGTACTAGCACCTCGCGCATACGGCCTCCCGACCAGCTTCTCCTCGGGGCCCCCGAGTCGGAGGTCCTCCGACGGAGGATATCACAGCTGCTGTGCTTGCTGCACTCAGCGTCTCCGATCTCCTTCAGAAGGAGTCCTTCTACGTTCGTCTCACCCCACGCGGCGCTACGCTTGGAAGCGTCGCGCATACACCGTATCCACGGCACAGCACTCGGTAAGCACTCGTTAATCTCGCTAGTCAGGGGCTCCTCATTCCCATCGTGAGCGGAGTCGCTTGCGTGACACCATGCAGCGACCATGCGGTGCTTTGTGCCGCAGTACTGCCAGGGCACCTCTGCGTTCGCCACTTGACTATGCTACAGTTCCGAAGCGGAACTTCCGCTTCTCGGCGCGACATTTGCATCAACGCGCAACCTCACCAGTGACTGACTGGAGCCCCCAGTCAGTGTCTCCTCCAGTCTGGGGGCGACCTTGATCCATCGCATTCCTGTGTATCCAGCAGCTTCGACACAGCTATGATTCACCTCAGCCTCAGGCGGCGGGGTTGCCCCATTCGGTTAGTTTGGCCGTTAAACCGGCACGAGTCCTGCAACGTAGTGGCCCTACCCTGTAGGACCTACAGCAGGTGTGCTTCACCCCGTATGGAACTCGCGACGACGGGATTTCCATCACTCACAGCATTTTCTGCGCATGCAGTGCTGAACCAGACCACATTATGTTTCTTTTAGTCGGAGCTCCGGGGCGTACCACAATGTCTTCACCATCATTTGGTCACGTCCCGTCATGTTCGTCCCCGTTCTATGTGCTTTCATGCACACGATTGGGCAGCTGAGCTCGGTCTCGACTCGATCGTAACGTTGTTCGCCCGGCAGAAGTGCCTTCTCCCCGGCTGTTCGATTCGCGACACGAGCTCTCTTCCCATGGGTGGCGCGGCGGCTTCGAGTCCCTTCACCGTTGCTATTAGCATAGAGCTACTCGTGTTGATCTCATACCCCGGCAGCTCATGCGCCTTCTTCACCCCATCAAGTACGTCTTAGCGGTCCCAGCGTTTCCTATGCTAGTAATCCAGTCCTGCATCTCCTGTAGATTGGCTGGCATCGGTGCCCGCATCCTCTTGTCGGCTTTAGTCAACTCGACCGTGAACCTGATCCACGACCTCATCCCCACCGCATACGTCTTCACCGTGGCTGGGCGGATGCTGCGCGCTGCGACCGCCCACGGATCTTGCTTCAACCGTGCCACATCTCTGTCGCCCTCTCCTTTCCACCGCGGCACCGTGGGTTTAGCCCGCAGTGTTTCTTTTTCTCCCCAGTCTTGCCATTCTGCCAGTAACCAGCCAAGCGTCGGTGGCTCATTCATCTCAATCTAACCTCAACTGCACAGCAGCCTCTTCTGCCCCCTACTACGATGGGCATGGGAAGAGACCTCGTCGTCTCGAATCGATCTCAACGATGGGGGTCGCCTGGTAGGAGTGTCTCCTCCCCGGCTGATCGATTCGCGACTTGAGCTCTTTTCCCATTGTATGTTACGCAAGGTCGCGGACGAAGAGCCGGGATTTTAGTAATCGATACACTCCGTGTGTCGAAGGAAAATCCACGGTAGTCCGCCGCTGGAGACAATCGTGTGTATGCGTGCGGGGCGGTGTACGTCACCGAGCCGTTCATCGTGAGAGGTCAGCGTCTGGCACGGTAGTGCCGGGTGTCCTGTCGATGTTTTTGACCCACCCGTCCCTCCCTCAATGGGGGGTCGCCTGGTAGGAGTGTCTCCTCCCCGGCTGATCGATTCGCGACTTGAGCTCTTTTCCCATTGTATGTTACGCAAGGTCGCGGACGAAGAGCCGGGATTTTT
>JABANP010000435.1:0-45199 GCA_013115135.1 Perkinsus olseni
TTTTATGAGTAGCTTGTCCCAGTCGGTGCGGGTCGTACTGGCTGCCAGCCACTGGCCGGTACTACCTGAGAAATTATTACTATCAGGAGCTACTTTGCCAGCCGTGCCACGCGGCTCGGGTATACGTCCCTTTCCACGCCGAAACCCCTCGTCAGTTTAGACAGCATTGCTAGAGTCAGCTTTCACAGAGCAGCTCGGATCGAGAACTGCCTTGAGGGTGTGGGAGAAATAATTTCTGATTTTGCAGAAATCGTAGTCCGCGACAAGGACTCTCTCTCTGCTGTGTTCCTTGTCCCCAGAATTCTTTGGAGACAGCCAAGGGTGGTCGTCTCTGAAGCGATCGACGAGTCGAACGCGTAAGATGCCAATACACAGAAGTTACGATCGATAGCAGCTTCGCGCTTGCAAAGCAGTCACTATGGGTCTCTTCCCTCACGTCGTTCTACTATTACTCGCGAACCTCATCTTGGCGGTGACGGCCTTGCAATCTGGCTGGGCCGAGGTAGTCGCCATAATGAGTTCATCGCAAATGATCCATTGTGACGGCTCCCTTCAGATGACGCGTCCAGCAGGCGACATTCACCCTGAAGGGCTACTAAAAAGCTGATGCCTTTCCTCGCCGCGAAGCCGCGACCTCAGAATGAGCGTCGTGTACTTATGATGATTACTAATGCCGACACATGCTTGGTGACTTCCTCCGATTCCAGCACGCTCAAGATGCGTCATCGAAATTATGGTGGTGGTTATTCAGTTCAATACACAGCTCCTAGAGCAAAACCCCCATCCGTCATATACTGGTGATGTTCGCAAACTGCGCCGCGTACGTCTCTATTGCGTCTCTTCTTTAGGATGAAACCCAAGAAGGTGGTTTTGCTAGAGTACTTGCGTGGCAAGAAGGGAGCGAAAGTCGAGGGACCCTCTCAGGAAATCAGAAGCAAATTCTCTGAGTTTATTCCCTTCGCTCACGTTGCCGACAGAATCATGCAGGGCTTCGAATCTGGTATGAATGATACCCAATGCTCATGGTTGAACAACCACATTGAGACGAATCCCCCCGGTGGATACGAGAAATTCGGCAGAATCTGGCTTCGGATGTTTGTGAAGGAGAAGTTCGTGAAGAAAGCAGTGAAGAAGTTGCGCAAACATGGCGAAGCTGTGCTGCGTGATGAGGAAGGTTGATCCCCAGTTTAGGACGCTTGTAAGCTCTTCATCGTCTTCATGTGATGTGTGCATCAGCCTGATGTGATGTGGTGTTTGTTAAAGATACAGTAGTGTCGTGTTTGAGTTTAACAGTACAACTCGTGGGCTCAGTGAGTAAAATTTCAACTACTGTTCACAGTCACACAACAACAGTTCAATAATGGGTCACTCATGCCTAGCAGTAGACAATATCACAATGTTTTGCGTAAAACGCACCCCTAGCGTACCGCTTCCGGCCGTAGAGAACAATGGGAAGCGCGGGGCGAAGCGAAGCGCCGACTCCCTTCGGCCTGCAGCCCGAACCCGAAGCCGGGCCTGTCAGACCTCAAGAGTCGCGAGGTTCAACTTACAAACCCCAAACCTGCGAGAGTCAAAGTGTGGAAACACTCTTCGAGCTCTTGTTAGCTACAGATGAAGTCTTGCACGTGGACTCTTGCGCCCTTGCCTAAACTGAGTGGGCGGTCTACTGTGAGCCTTACCTGCTCGACCTGCATTTCCTCATTTCGCGAGTTTCCGTCTTGGGCGTGTTCGACAAAGCAAAAACTCAGAGACTCAGGAACGATTCTGGACCAGCATTTTACGCGGGATAAACGATTCTGGTGTTGGTCGTGAGTTTCAGAATTAGTTTATTGAACGGAGAGCAAATCTCGTGAGCTATAACAGTACTGCTAGTACTTGTTGCTTTAGCACGTCAGATAAGATCAGCCCAGCAGTGTTGTGCAATTTATTAGACCGCCACTGCACATCAGGGAAGCCGTTATCGGTCGCAGACTCGTTTTCTCGGAGCCGTTGCTATGAACCCCCTCGCTTACGTCTTTTTGTTCACATCAAGCCTCATCTCGGTGACGGCCATTCATTCTAGTAGGGCCAAGGTACTTTCAATAACGTGTTGATTGTGGACTGTTCACATCGAATTTTCTGCAGACCGACACTCCAAACTCAGAAGGGTCTGTCGAGATGTCGGAGCCCGGGGTAGAGTCCACTACGGAGGTGCCAACGCGGCGACATCGCCGATGGAATTGTCATCTCTCAGATCTACGCTGCATCGAATACCTGCACAAGCACTGGCGCCAACGGCTCGCTAGTCATGTACTCCTTGAGAGGGGGTGATTATTCAGTCCGGTACGTTTTCCGTGGAGACGGCACGGGATCGTCCGTGCAATATCATTGGTAACTCAGTGATGAGGGAGATGAACGTTCCCGAGAACTCTCACCGAATCTCAACTCAGGATGGAGCGCGGACCTCGTGAGGGGACGGCTGAGCTAGAGTATTGGCATGAAGACAAAGTTTCCCTGTCGGGGTACGAGGTCGAGGGTCCGATTGAAGACATCAAAAGGAAGTACTCCAAGTTCATCCCGTTCGATCATGTGGAAGATATAGTCGTACAGAAATTCAAAGCCGGTATGAATAAGTCTCAATGCTTGGAGTTGGTCAATCACATTGAGACTAAGCCCGCCGTCGGTTACGAGGAATGGGGGAGAGGTTGGCTGAAGCAGTTCGTGGAGGATAATAGGGAGGAAGCTATGGAAAAACTGCGCAAAGAGGGAAAGAAAGTGTATTATGACGATTGAGGTTGATCATGACTCAAGTGTTATCTTTATCATGTTCATGTGGTGCTGATGATGTGTTGTGATGTTTATTGATGATGGTGTGGTGTTGGAGTTGAACAATAAGATGAGATAACAGAAGCAGCAGCGAAAAGGGTGATGCCAGTTGTTTCTCCCCCTTTCATAGTCAACGCGAGGCGGGAACTTCCTGTCGAGGAAGAGTGCAATATTTACCTTCTAGTTCTAGGGCAATCTTGCAGCGCATTCTTCGTCCCCTCTCTCGATTGTCACAGTGAAACTTCACAGTGAGGTGATTACCGACGCGTATGGAAGTACTTATGAGTCACAAGTACTCCCATACGGTCATAAGTTATGACCCCCTCTCCGCTATATATACAGCCTGTATGAGCCTTTAGCTACTGTAGCTGCGTAGCTCTCTAGCGGTGTATACAGCCTGTATGAGCCTTTAGCTACTGTAGCTGCGTAGCTCTCTAGCGGTTTATACAGCCTGTATGAGCCTTTAGCTACTGTAGCTGCGTAGCTCTCTAGCGGTGTGTACAGCCTGTATGAGCCTCTTGCTCGGTCCCCGTCTTTCTACGACGCCGTCACGCCCTACGTGCCTCAGTACAACGCGCACTTAGGATTCGGCGTGCGCTAGAACTTCTAGCCTAGAAGCAAGAGACGAGGCGGATGGTTCATGACTTGCCCGTATGCAGTCTTTTCCATCCTGGGAAAGACTCGCGTATCCCGCCTCCACTTCCAGGGAGATGGGTCAGGACGCTGAAGACCGCCGACTCCACCCAGCGGGGCAGTTTCCCATGTCCTGCTGAACGATGGTGGCCACCAACTGCTCGCTGCCAGCAAGCACAGGCTGGAGTAACACGTGAGCGCCATAGTTCGTCTTTGCTGAACAGGCCATATTGAACAGCCTCCACTTCGTCTCCGGAAGGTCAGTGAATGGGGAATCTGTATCGCGGAAGGCTGGAAGACGTCGATCACGAGGACGGGCGAATGATGCGCGCTCGAACACACTTCCCCCGCCCGAACGAGGTTGATCCTGTACAATCTCTCCTGCGTTATGGCTCCATTCGCTCACTCTGTTCTGTTGGTTGTCCTGGGCTAGCCTCTACAACGTGGATGCAGTCTAGAAGGCACCCTGAAGTAGCTTGATGTGCAATCATGGCATTGCATTGGAATGATTGCAATAATACGCATTATGATCATCATCATGTCTTCCCAGATGTACTTCGATAATAAGAGCTGGTACAAACGTCATACAGGCGGCACGCTCTCCTCAAATAGAGTTTATAACGGAGGTTATTCGGTTTCACTCGCGGCTGACAGTGGTACCCTTGCTAGCACAGCTATGTGTCCTGTTTCATGGGAGTCCTGCACGTGGATTCTTGCGCCCTTGCCAACTAAGCGATCCCTACTTGCTCGACTCGAATTTCCAGGAGCGTATTTCCTCATTACAGAAATTCCGTCTTGTCTCGTCAGCTTTAACAGTAGTGCTAGTACTCGTTGCCGCGTTCGTTCGAATTATCCGACTGCCTCTCGGCAGCGGGGCCGCCATTATCGGCCGCAGACTCGTTTTTTCGGAGCCGTCCGTATGACCGCCTTCGCTTACGTTTTTTTATTCACATCAAGCCTGGTCTCGGTGGTGACGGCCATCCATTCTAGTAGGACGGAGGTACTCTTTATAATGTGTAGATTTCGTGCAATCCAATTTACTTGGTCTTCAGGTTGACCATAAGAATTCTCAGGGGCTTACCGCAGACTCCGGCTCGAAGGTAGCAGCTGGACAGTATCACCGATCGAAGTGTGATATCTCAGATCGACGCTGACGCGGATCGTTGCTCAAGCGAGGCCTCTGACGGGTCGCTTCGCATGATCCGTATGGCTATCGGTGGCTATGCAGTCCAATACATTATCCAAAAGGGCCATTCATATACGGCCATGTCATATTGGTGATACTCATCGCCCGCAAGCTTGCCGCACTGCGGTTTTTCTCATCAGCTCTTTCTTAGGATGAAGCCCGAAGGGACGGTTGAGCTACAGTATTCGCGTGACATCAAGGGAGCGAGGGTCGAGGGGTCGGCTGAAGAAATCAGAAGGAAATACTCTAAGCTCATCCCGTTCGCTCATGTGGGAAACACAATAGTAGAAAAATTTGAAGCCGGTATGGATAGATCTCAATGCTCATGGCTGGTCAATCACGTTGAAACTAACGAGCCCGCCGGCTATAAGAATTTGGGTAGAGGTTGGTTGAAGAAGTTCATGAAGGACAATGAAAAGGAAGCTTGGCAGAAGTTAGGCAAAGAAGGAGAAGTTGTGTATTTTGATGAGGTAGATCCATCAGAATAAGTGGACTATCATCTTTATCATGTTCATGTGGTGCTGATGTGCTGTGATGTTCATTGACGAATGTCGTGTTGGAGTTGAACAGCTCAGCTCAGGGAACATATCAAACGGTTGCACCTTGTCGCGAGGGATGCTAAGGACCACAATCCAATATAATAGTAAACGGGATATGATACTTCGATACTCAATGCGTTACTCGATCTCAGACGGCTTCTCGTCATGATCGGTCGGAGCAGCTCGAAAGTGGTTGTACACGGCAACTTCTACTCACTTAGCTCCCTGGAGGAACTCATGTGTAGCTAGACAAGCGAAAAGATGTGCAATTCTCGACGGGCTCAGGAATAACAAATCAAATGCTACTTCGTGTTCAGAATGAATGATTACTACATTTGGTCGAATGAGGAAGAAGGAGGCGAGATTTGACTCAATATTATCGAGTCAATAAGATTTCCGTCGAACAGAGTACGTTCGCAGATCGGATGTCTGTACAAGACGCCAAGACACAAGGAAGCTAGGAGTGTATGCTCGGACAACTGTAAGCAAGGACTGTAAGCACTGCTGGTGGAAATCCCATAGACGCTAGGGTTGGGAGAGGCACTGAAACCAGCCAAGCACGAACCTGTAGCCTGTATCCGGGTACCGAGGTGTGAGTCGTAACCGGATCCGCTCCTACTGCTTCCGTGGGCAGCTCGATGGAGCACTACAGGACCTGTAGTACAGGTCAGCGTGGCTGGGAGCAGTGCAGACTTGGTGCTGTGGTAGCAGAGACGCTGGGTGCTTAGCATGGCTTCCAGCTTAGGCTCTGCTTCCGCCGCAACAGGTCCCCCCAACTCGACCAGCGTAGGCGTTGGGATTGACGGACAAAGGGGCCGGGTGCCTTGGCCTAGGGCGTCATACCTTGGAGCTGAATGCTGGGCGCTCACCTCCTGGTGGAAGACTGCTGCGCGCCGTCTGCACGCAGTAGACATTGTCAACTACTTAGACAAGTAACTCGAAGGCGCGCCGCGCCTGGCGCGGGGCCTAGAGGACGACCTAGTAGAGCCTACAGGAGACTACTAAGTAGACGACCTGGTAAATATGTCGCCTACTAGGCGACAACTACTCTGAGCCTGCGGAGTACCGATCGGTGAGCCGGAGCCACCCTTTGGCAGTGGTTGGGTGTTGCCCGACATCGCATGTCGCAGCACGGTCTAAGACGCTCAGACCCCTACGTTTGGTAAGCAGCTTAGCGGGAGCTTACCGTAAGCTTGGCGAGTCTAGGACTCTGCGCCCGCTCTACTCGTCCGTGCTCCAGTTCTTGGTCAGCGCTAGCTCCGGCCCGCGCAGACTGCGCGGCGCAGTCCATGTCCGTAACGCGGGTCCTAACGCGCGTTGCAGGTTTACCGGATTGTGGAGTAGCGCTGCTATTGCCTCGGGTGGGGAGGCGACGGCCGGCTGTGTTGAGTCCGAGCTAGGCTATCCCAGGGTGTTTTCTAACTTGTGCAGTTTCTCCAGGGCAGTCCCGGAGTCCGGTGTTCCCACCCGAGCACCCCCTTCCCGTAACTCTCTGGGCCCGATTACACTGCCCTGTCACGAGGGACAGCGAAACCCAGTGACGGCCCAGTCGGAGCTACTAGGACAACGCGTTGAGAGGATCCGAGCCGCGGGTTCCGGGTTGCCAACCCCTAGTGGGGCGAACGGCTGAGGCCAGAACGGGAAGAGGTGACTCTCGCCGGGCCTGGGCTAGCCCGGGACGGATCCATAGCATGGCCCGTACTGTCGACCCGACAAGAATGAGTGTCCAAGAAACAAGAGCAGCTATCGCACTAGCACGCGTCGGACCGTGCTTCACTCGTCCACGGTGCCGCACAGCTTCGCGGCGAACGCCGCCTGCCGGGGGAGGCGGTCGCTGTGCCCTCTCCCGTACGCCGTGAAAATGCTCCGCGCCGACGCCCAGCGACCGTGGTCGATGAGGTCGGTGATCAGGACGCCGCCGTGGAGCATTAGACTGCAGCCTGTGCGGCGCATCGAGTGACTCGTCGGCCTGCCATCACCGTTCGATGCGGCCGCCACCAGCTCCCGGATGTCGACGTCCAACTCTTCGAAAGACGCGCCGAACAGCGGGCCGCAGGACGGCCTCCTCGCACCCATCCATTGTGCGAGACGATGGAGTGGGCAAACCGTGGCAGTGCACGGCTCCGACACAGTGCAGCAGCCGATCGCCACTAGCCTACCCTTACCTCTCTGGTCGGTCTTCGAGTGCCGGACATTCAGCACGGCGAACCGTGAGTCTTGAGACTCCCTCCATTCGACGTCTGACACTCGAAGCTCAGCCACCTCTCTTAGACGGAGGAGACCACACACGCCCACCAGGTACGCCGCAACGGCGCACGCGCGGCCGCTACTGGGCTCGAGCTTCGAAAGAGTAGCTAGCTCAGTAGCCGAGAGAGTCCGGGCCCTCACCGGCTCAGACCATCCCAGAATACGTTTGGAGCCTTGGAGAGCGAGGCGTACCAACTCACTCTCAGGGCCGGTGAGGCCCTCCGAGAACTGCTTGCCCACACAACGCAGCTTTCCGACGTAATCTTCGATGGTCTCGGCTTTCACCTTTCCCTCCCGGGTTAGAGCCGAGATGTAGATCGCGAGACTGTGGCCGCTGAGCGGCCAGGGAGTCACCACATTCATGCGGTTCAGAAGGTCGGTGTACCTGCGTACAATGCTATCGTATTTGCGGTTCGTGGACTGAGCCCTTGCCGCTCCAAGCACGGTTTGGACCGTCTCCGCATCAACCGTTGGGATCCCTCGGTTGCCCGAGCCCCTGACCTTCACCGGCCTGCGAATACCGTAAGGGTGAGTATAAGGTTGACTCGCACGACGATCGGAGGGCTTGAGCTTGTAGGAGAGTTGCGTGGTCGAAGACTGTGGGGAGCGGCTGGGCGGTGCCGGGACTCCAGAAGACGGCGACGGGTTGACAAGAGTACCGCCCCCGTAGACCAGCGGGAGACTCGCTGCAAGATGGGCGTAGCAGTCATCCGCTATCTGTTGGTTCATGCCGAAGGAAAAGGAAGCAACACGGACGTCTCCTGAGGAGAGGCACTCCCCTGCCACTCCTCGGACTCCCCCGAACACAGGGCCACTCCGTCGAGCGGAAACGTTGCGCGAACCGTGGGAGAAACTCTCATGATACTACCTGTCAGAAGTGCTCTATTCCTCGATCACAAACGGACCCAAGCCGTTGACTCTGGCGTTGCCCAGAGTGGACAGGATCGAGGAGACATCCACGAACGAACCGAGTACACGTGCCGCAGCTGGGCGACGTCTGGAGCCTCGCGAGAGGCCGTCACACACCTCGTTGTCGATACCCGGAAGGTGAAACGCCTGTATACGACGATCGCCCCGCCTGACAGCCGACAGACGTGCCAATATATGGGCCATTCGGGGCACCGAGCTATAGCTGCGGTTGATGGCGGCGACGGCACTTGTGTTGTCGCTGAGGAGGGTACAGGGCAGGCGGGTATACTACCGGGGAATAACCAGGAGACCGACGACCAGCGCAACTAGTTCCAGGCAGCTGACGTCGTCCGAAGTAAACTGTTGGCCGCCAAGGAAGGAAGGCACCACCGCCCTCACCAGGGATAGGGCCCGAGCATCGTCGAAAGAAACTGCGAACCACCAGCGGTGTCTCTCACCGGCCGAGTCTACAACGCAGCAGGTACCACCGAAGCCTTCGAGGCTGGCGTCGGAGATGACAACAGATTGGCCCCGCAGCAGTCCGCGGCCTAGGACGGACGTGATTGACCTAGCTCGTAGCCACTCGCACTGTAGGACGGAGAGCAGGAGCCTGATTTTCGACTGAGCTGCTCGCCCCAGATACGCGGTGTGATCCCTATTGTTCTTGCGAATGCCGTCCCTGGCCTTCCCGTCTCGCCTCGATTGTCTCTTTTTAACCGCCTTGCACCAGGCAAAGACGGGGCCCAGGTGGCACCTGAAGTTTATACAGGATTGTGAGGCCCACATCAGCTTGCCCAGAAGAGTCTCGACGCATCGCACGCGGACCGGCTCTCCGCGGGAGTGGGCCGCGAGAACAGTTTCCCCGAGCTCTGCGATCCCGGACAGCTTGTCCTGTGGTATGTCGATCTGCTCTTTCGATAAGTCGCACTGAAAGCCGAGCAGGCGGGGAGTTCGTGAGACCCGGGCCTTGCGGAGTTCTGAGATGACTCCGACTGCGGTGTGGAAAAGCACGATGGCGACGAGGTCTTCAAAGGCACGCTGGGAATTGGAGATAAAAGAGGTGTCGTCGATGTAGGCGATGCATTGCAGCTGCAGAGCGGCACAGAGTACTCTATTCACCAGAGAAAAGGCTCGTACCCACAAGAGCGGGGAACTTATGCAACCGAACGCGAGGCGGAGATGCCTGTACAAGGTCTTGGACCCAGGCGCACAGTTGTAGACGAACACCTCGTCGAGACTTGAGATCCGTAGATGCTTGAAAGCCTCTTTAGCATCGAGCTCTATGATGACTGCGTCGGCGGAAAACCATGATAACGCCAGCGCCAGCAACAAGGCGACTGCCCTCATCGTTGGTAGGCATATGGTCTCCACCATGTGGTGCCTCATCTTTATCAGAGTATTCAACCCTGAACGTTTCATATCATCTATGATACGCCAGGAGCCCGACGCCTTGGGTATGCTGGCAACTCTGCTCACAACGGCATCCTCGTGTCCCGGCGGCAGCTCCTCGCCTACCTTCACCATGTGGCCTTTCATCACGGCCTTTTCGAACTCCCTCTCCACCTGCTCTGGGTTCTCTTCCGCGCTCTGGTAGTTCACGAAAGCGTCCTTCTCGAAGCTCGAGACAGTGTAGTAGTCGGATATCGACGAACCAGAGTACTCAGGCCAGATATGCGAGCGAGAGATGGGGTAACGTACCCCGATGTTGACGCCCGAGTCCACGTCGTCGAGGATAGACTCATCCTCCGCGGCACCTCCCCTCCATGTGCTTAGCAGGCTTTTAAGAAGGGGGACCCTCAGCGGAGAACCGCTCAGGGACTGCCGATTCGAGCACCCGAGCGCCTGGCACCAGCGGTCTCGCATTCGCGAAGCCACGCGGTCAATTTCTTCTTCGACCCCCGTCCAGGAATCCGAGAAGTTTGCTTGGTCCTCTCGGGAGAGCTTCACCCACCCGGCGAGGAATTTGCCAGCCGGTGAGGCTCTCACCTCGTCCACTGCCTCCGTAAGGATATTGTTGAGCTCAGCTTGCATCTCCGAGTGCGGACCGTGCACAACTCCCCAGACACAGAGTTCGGGTTTTGCTAGGCCAGTAGTCAGTTTGGAGTCCTCCGCCCGAGCCCAATCCTCGCGTTGTTCCAGAGCGCGGTTCTCTAGGAACTCCAACTGACGACGGAGAGACATAGACGACTCTCGGGCCTCTAGATGTTTCTCGCGTTGGATTCTTCTCCTGCGGGCCCTGGCTTCGTCTGATCTCCCAATGCTTTTCCTGACCGCGGACGTGTTGTGGGAACGCATAATTGACCAGCCGTGGGCGCTAGCCGAACAACACTACACAAGACGACTGCCGACAAGTCTCGCCGTATGACGTGCCAGCGTGTCACGGGCAGAGGCACGCTCCGTGCCCCTTGATATTGACACAGTGCAACTCAAGCAGACCGAGGGCACACAGAAACTTCTTCTCTCAAACGCAGTAAATGACGCAAAGACGCAGTAAACCTCCCACAGTAGGAGACTGCCCAAGTCCAAGTAGCTATCTACTTTGGCTCCTTGGCATCCTTACCCGACTGATCCGAGGCCGCCTTCTTCGAGTCAGCTTCGCCTTTGCCCTTGCCTCGCGCGTACGGGGCGGACCTCTTGCCTCCGCCTCCCTTACCACGGGTCGATTTCCCGACCGCAGTCGCTTCAGACGAAGGGCCCGAACTCCCAACTGCAACTCGCAACTGGATAGTGTATGGGTTGTCAGTGTACGGGTTATCAGTGTATGGCCCAAGACTGTACGTGTGGAAACTGTACGTAGCAAGCTTGTACGAATGTAATTTCTTCGAGTTGTCACTGTACTGAACGATCCTCAACGACTCGAACTTTCAGACGTGCCGGCCGCGGGAGCTTCACGCATCTCGGATGGCCTCTGATGCTACCTGGTAGCAGCTACCAGTTCGAATCGAACTGTTCGATATCGTTCTTGGTCACACGTTGTGACTCACAACTGGTTAACGGACAATGGCAGCCATTGAATCATTCAATTCAAATTAAATGGCTATAAGTTATATATAGAAATCTCAGAGGCTATAAGCTTTTTGCTTAGTTCTAGCGCGACGTCGTGGTTCTCCTGCATCGATGCCTTCCACGCTATCTCAAGCCCTCCGCTATCGCCAGTGGCGATTCGCCACTGTCGTGGGCACGTGTATATTTCAAGCCACTGTCGAATGTGGCAAGTACCAGTCGTTCTTAGAAGTAACATTGCTGTCACAGGCATGGTCACCTGCAACAGCAGCTGTTGAACAGCTGCAGCCGCTGCATTTCAGCGGCGTACTGTGTGATGGCCAGACGGAATGCAGGCCGCCCACAGTGGGCGTGCCTCGCGCAAATTGCACGGCTGTCCAATAGAGGAATGAGAGATAGCAAGATAATAACGTGATGTCATCGGACCGATGACTTGCGATCCCAGTGCAACTGTTGTTGCTCTGTTGTTTCTAGTCGCGAGTTTATCGAAGTCGAGCTTGGGAACAACCGAAGCGCGTGAGAAGTTGTGACAAATGCAGTACAAGGGAGTCAGTTGAGACCCTTAACTTGAGAGCGTAGGCTACTCGTTGATGAAAGCCGTATAAGACCAGGCTAAAACAATGACTCCGATATAAGGCAGCCCCGGGAGCTCACTTTGAGCGAGTCGCACCAGTCCCACTGGGCCGATACCGCTAGTATCGGTGGTCATCGACAGCCTGTCGAGCTCCGTCGCATTACGCAACGATAGCTAGATATGCAAATTGCATATCTTAAACGAGTGCTCGAAGCCGTAGTTCGTCATATACTGTCAGAAACTGAGGTCACGAAGCGAGTGCCGCTCGCTCAAGCTACGAACCACTCAGAAGTCCGAGCTGGATGAGATGAGTTCGCTGGTATTGAAGAGGGTATCTAAGTATCACTCAGACGGCTCCATACGAGAGCAGTTGCGCGCAAATCCCTCTGGTGGACTATAATTCAGGGATGAGCCCGAAGCAAGACAAGTTGATGGCCGCCAATCTCGCCATGACGTCAAGATTACGACTGGTGTATAAACACAACAGCAACACACAATCACAGCCATTATGAAGGGAAGACTACATGCTGTCGCACAACTATAGCCGCGAAGACTACTCGTCATTAACGACGAAATAAAAGATACTCGGCAGAGGACCGCATTCAGGCAGACATATCGTGAGAGAGGCAGTAATAGATCACTTCAAGAGATGCCGTACCCCTGAAGAAGCTGGGAAGGCACCTTCTGTTCCACCCTGACACACAGACAGCAGACCTAGACGGTATGTGCCAATGCGCCACGTAAATCAATTCGGCATCATCACGAGGCTTACAGTGGCCTACCTCTCTGTGACGCAGTTGCTCGGCCGCTCTTGCCGTCGAATCATCACCCATGCCAGCGTTGGTCACGATTATCTGAGGACACGGTGCTTTGTAGCGAACCCTGGAGAGCGTGAGGTCTTACTCGCTCGGCTCTAATGTACTTTCCCCAATCTTGTTGATTGAACCGAAGTTCTCGAGCATTCACGATGTGATGAATACACTTCGACGAGGGGTCGTAGTGCCTAATGGAACGACCCTCACCCGATCAGACAGATGCCAACGCCTACGGATGCTCGGTGAAATTCTGGGCCGAAGTTGGCACCGTACAGACTGGCGACTCGCCCGGGGAGAATCTGAGCTGTTCAGCCCAGAATGCTGTCTGAAAACGAACGAAGTGTTCTCCGGACGCGAGAATCCAGGAGAGAAGCGAAGGCCCGGGGGAAGTCACTTACCGTCATCTTCCCACTGCGTGTAGGACTACGAGGGGCCGGGGCGAACCTTCGGCGTTGCCTCCGCTCACGGTACCTGAAGGTTCACGATAGCCTGACGGAATCGTTGCTCTCGTTACCTACCGCGGCCCCTCTGCAGTGCCTTCCCATGAGTATCTTAGCGGTGTCACTTTCTTCGAACGGTCTAGGAATCTGTACATCACAAAGTTGGTGAGCGAGTGGTAGGCGAAGAAATTGTTCACTTATTGAGATTGGGCTGGAATGTGCACTCTTGCTCCAACTCCGATTGCTCTTGGTTCCGCTCTCTCTCCTCAAAGGACGTGTTCAGAATGCACTTGGAATGACCAGGAGATAAGGGAGGATGGGCTCTGAGTACAGGGCAAGACGACACTGATGCATCGGAAATATATCAAGCGGTCGAGCGTCAACTCAGAGTGTGGTACGATATACTGAATAAAGTAATAAACGCATTGTGAGCAGATATTCCCTCAACTG
This sequence comes from Perkinsus olseni, assembly GCA_013115135.1. Classification (NCBI taxonomy): domain Eukaryota; phylum Perkinsozoa; order Perkinsida; family Perkinsidae; genus Perkinsus; species Perkinsus olseni. Next base: position 13,602 of record JABANP010000435.1, read on the forward strand.
TCGAGAGAAGCTCACCCGGGAGAGATCTCGGCGGCAGCAGCAGAGCAGCTGTTCCCGTGAGCACCGTCCCTGACCCCATGTTCCATCCCTCGCTCCCGCATGCCTCTCTTATAATTGGAGGGTTGGGGAGGGAGACCCTTCCATCTGTTTATCTTGGGCCTGATCAGATAGCGAGAAGAGCATCACAAGACCCGCAACGAATCAGAGGACGGACACGAAACGGCTGAGTACAGACGACAACTGCGACTTTCCCTGGGGAGCGAAATTAGCTCGGGGACGATGGTACCGAACCGATTATCATTCTGATGCCACTGACGTCGGCTTCGGTGCGCTTCGGCAGCCGACACGATCAGCGATTTTCTCTCTTACTTGAAGGTGCATTCCCTCCGCTCGATCTGCTCAATCTCCTTCTGACGCTTCTCAACAGCTTTTATCCTGTTCTCCTCCCGCTGTTGGAGTTGGGCTTCCAACCTCAAATGGAAATTCGAAACTGACACAAGAGCGCCTCGTCAATACCATGGTTCAACCTAAGATGTCCCTCACGGATACCAACAGGTATTTTACTCAGTAGTCTAATTAGTAATATTCAAGTAGTGATAGGTGACTGAAGTTACTGTTACTAGTGAAGTTACTGATTATACATATTATGATAACATTATTATATTAATTATAATAGAACGAGCTGAAAATCCGAGCGCATCCACCACCCAGAAAAATAACAAGTCAGTGAAAGATTCGGACGGCCATAAGTCCGGCCGCCACTGCAAGCCCGTCGACGGAAAGCCTACTAGCAGTGGGTCGGCCGGTTGCTGCTGTCTGTCCTGCCTCCTCCGCCATCACACGGAGATTCACCGGTGCTGTGTGGAGCTCTGCTGATGGCTGCGTCGTCCGCTGCTCAGTGTGCTGGTCTTGGCCCGCCATTGGAGAGGTTATCTGATACCAGATCTGAAATCTGAACCATCGCAACCGTGACATTTGGGCAAGACGACGTTATGAAAACGAGGAAGTATTTGTGTAGAGACTATTGACCTCCCAACGCGCCCCCAACTCGAACTTTTTCCTCACCTCAGTGGTCCCTGCGTCCGCCTCTTCTGTAGGCAAGTCAGCCGGTGGGGCCGTTGACGGAGCCCTTACCACAACGTCACCAGTGTCAGCACCGTCTGCTTGACTCCGATAGAAGGGATTGGAAGGGTCGGCATCTAAGACCGGTGTAACCAGCGGTGTCGAACCGCGCTGGTTTAGAATATCGTCGTCCTTGAGCAGCCTAGCGGCGATTTTCAAGTTTAGTATACAGCAGGCACCGATCATACATCGTGCCTGGTACATGCTGTCTGGCAGATATTTCCAATGACGAGCATGCTCGTCCTCCAAAGAGCGGAGCAACGAACTGCCGACATGTCCCTGAGTGAAGCGGCTCACCTGTCAGTGATTGCCGAGACTTTCGCCCTCCCGTGTTGCCTTCACGTCCCAGGGTTTGCTGTTTCCTCGCGGTACTCTTCTCAACAGCTTGAACGAAGGTATGTCGATCTATCTCCCCACGCACGTCTACGAGGTCAACCTGAACAGGCAAGTCGACATTCGGAAGGGCGCCCGATTCCCTTTAAGAGAACCCCCGATGGCTGTGCGGCGACCTAGCCGGAAGAGCGCGGCGAGCGCAGTTGAACCCTACGATGTTTGTCAGGGACTTCCTGAGAAGCTCTGCCTGGTTGTTAGACAAAGTGTCGACGAGGCGTTCCACATTTACCAGTGATACTCTCCTGGCACGAAGAGAGGGGGAATACGGCGGCGATGGTCCTTGTGGATCCACCTGCTGTTTCGAGGGTTCAGGGCCGAGAAGAGATCCAAGGCTTGCTGCTGCTGCTGTTGTGATGATGGTGGCGGCAGGCCTTGGAGAAGAGAGGGTGGCATGATTCAAACAACAGGCGCGCAGGAATGGCGTGACAGCCTGTCGAAAGAAGTGGATGCCTCTGTCAGGCAGACACGCCCGAACTCGATAGTCGCCTAGCGTCAACGATCCACAAGGGGGAGTAATGATGGCTAAGCATGAGGGGACAAGTCGGCGGCTGCCGGAGCGAGACTACCCAGACGCCAGCGATGCCGCTGGAGCTTCCCATCGGGGACACTCCGGGCTCGCCTGAGTGACCATGATCATTCGGAAACCCGTGCTACTTTATTACCTGCATGTGAGCTTGTGAACTGCGCCTCCTCCTCTTCTTGGACCCCCCAGACCGGTATCGACACAAGCCTTAGCGTCGAGCACTCTTCGATAGTGTCGACGCATACCGTTCAAGCGGCTGAGGGGATATCATACTCATGACCCACTGCAGGTCGCATCAGTCCTACTCTAGTTTCTGATTGATACATTCCCTTCCGCTACGACGCATACCGTTCAAGCGGCTGAGGGGATATCATACTCATGACCCACTGCAGGTCGCATCAGTCCTACTCTAGTTTCTGATTGATACATTCCCTTCCGCTACTGCATTGCCTCGCCAACGCCTTGGCCCGTCGCATTTCCTCGTTCAGGGGTGGTACCCTGCCAGAGCGGTGCGCAGGAGTCAGGTAGGCCACGAAGTGCAGAGGGTGTAAGATCCATAGGAAGACGAGCCTTCCTCATCTTCCCATGGATCCTCCCTTTGAGTTTACAGAGTCGTGGAGATCTTTAGCCTCGGTCAAACGCTGGCCCTCAGCTCCCGGCGGGGTCAACACGGTCCGCTTCATCGAACACACCAACCAAGACACATCTACTTGGAAATGATTCAAATTTGTTATGTGGACACTTATATAACTTGGAGAAACATCGATGACCCAAAGTTGAAATAGAAAAATATGAGACCGTTATGACAAGTGACGGAATCGATCGGGAAATAGGGTAGAACGTTTCTGCTGGACTCTCGCGGAGAGACGTTAGAACTTACGGTGACGGGAGGGCGATGGCGTCCTTGCCAAGCAGGTTCATGAGAATTCTGTACTCATCGACTGTGATGTATTCTATCTGATCGATCAGCATTGCACTAGCATCATCACAGGAGCTTCCTCACTCGAGCCTCCCGCAAGTCCCTCAGCAAGCGTGACCAGTCAACTTCCATTGCTCGAGCAGGCTTCGTCGAGTGGTGGCGGGTAATGATGGAAGACGCTGATGACGGCCTGAAGGAGCGATGCTAACGAGGTGCGAGTACGTCCATCCAGGGATCAATTCAGGCTTTCAGAAGTATACGCCTCGGAGAATAGTTAATCAGGTTTTATACGCCTAATTCACCCATTACGCAGTGAAAATTTTACTTTCTGGCCTCGATTGCCTGAATTGATCCTTGCGTCCATCTGACGACGTGACCACTGACCCCCCCTCTCCATCATGAGCTGACAGTGCCAGGGGCCCTGGCCCAGGGCAGTGAGATGCATAGGTCCTCGATCGTCTCATCCCAGTTTCGGCAGCGTACGACGGCCGAAGGAAACCGATACCTCCATAGGAAAGGTTCCCCACCAGTGGGCATTCCTCAACAGAGATTCCTCATCTCCAAGATTCCCTCCTTCGTGATCCGATGGATCCCCTTTATGATTCATAAACTGGGATAGAGGATGGAAGCATTACCACAAGAAGCAAGTACCACTGAAACCCTTCACAATATGGACACGTCATCGAGAGCATGTCCCAAAGCAAGCTGCCCTTCCCTCACCCAAATCAAACACGATTTAGGTTAACTACCAGCCACCATCAAAGACAGTACTTTGTAGCAGTCTCTCGCCCAGGCTTAAACGCCGAGCAAATGTCGCCGACAGCTTTCGAACGACCTGCCAAGGCCGCGCAAATGCGAAAGGAGTAATTCCCTTCGCGATACTCCGACGATCTCTTGCTGAGTCGAGCTTTGACGGACTTTCCAATTTTTCGATAGTCTACTCTGCAACAGAGTTTTCCCACAATAACGTTGGCCGACAGAAAGGGTACTAATCTACCATTTCAAGGTTACCAACGAAGATTCAGTATCAATCGTCACTAGTGTACTCTCGAATGGGATCATCACATGCGACTGCGAACAGAGAGTTGTGAGACTTGGGAGATTCAGAGCCAGCTGAAGGCACCCCGGCATACACTCACTGTAGACTTTCGCTTGCCAACAGGTCTGTGTGCTTCAAAGTAATAGCGAAGATGAGGGTGGTAAAACCTGTGATCGACTCATCGGTTAAAGAAACGATGACCTCCTACTCGCGTTGCTCACATCGCGGGGTCGAAAGATACATTCGCGTGCGAACGAAAGATACGCTCCTTGCGGAGCGTAGGTAATGAAAAAAGATCGGCACAACTCACTCATTGTCCTTCGACGGCAACACTTGGAATCTTTTCATCCACCGATCATCCGGCCAAGGACTCGGGTTCGAATCCCGGCGATGGCATCCCCCGATGCGACCCTCCTTGAGCTTGAATGAGTCGCTGGTCACAAGTCCATTCGGTGCCGTCCAGGCGGCGGAAGCTCGGGCATCCGATGTGTGAGTGCTCGAAGCGAAGCTGCTCATCGTGCCTGACGAGTACTTGTGAAACACGTGGATCAACCTTAGATACTCTTCAGCTGGGTGAACGTGAGATCACGGCGGAATACATCACATGGAGAGCCTCTGTTCTTCGAGGATAACGACCAGTCAATCGATAGTCGCGTTGCTGCTGCCGGAATCAGTGACTGTACGATAGTGCAGTAATCCGGTCCGGCAAGGGAGTGCATAGAGGAGTGGTTAGCAGGTCGATTTCAGTTGTATCAGAGGGTGTTGAGTTGTTCATCATCTCCACCACCACAGGACCACCTTCCCAAGTCCATGCGCGACGACTACATAACCGACAAGTCTTACTTCTCTTAGTGCTTGACATAGTGCTGCACAGAGACGTCCTGAGATGACACCATGACAAGCAGCGTGCAGGTGCAAGTGGACTACTCCCGGTAGAGGCTCTTGTCGTACATCTCCTCGCTCTCATCATCTATATAGAGAGGCCTGAAGGAACTGTGATGTTCATATCGCTGATCCTCTGTTGCTCCGATAAGAAGCTACGCTAGAGCTAAGCAGCAGATGAGAGATTGGATTCCAGATGGCAAAACCCGGGCGCTGTGTCGTTCTCAATCCGCGGCCAGTCTCTCCAGTTTTGGAGAGTCTCCACAGAAGATACGCTGAGGGACAACCCCCTCCCCGACAGACCTGTCGAAGTATGATCTGATGTGAGTGCAAAGCTCTGGGTTGTGGTTGGAATAAAGTCTATTCAAACGGTTGTTCCATAAGTAGGGCATGGACCTGGCCATAAGGACTCGTCCGACTCACACTAGGTAACAGCAATTACTTCGAGGACTCAATGCTACTCGTGGTATTGTCGCCGGTAAATTCTGATGGAAAAACGGTAAAATCGTTGTCTCGGTGAGAAGGGAGGACCTCTGTTGAGTCGAGCTCTGATGGTTTGCCGTTGAGCTGCCTTCGATGCACGCCTGTCTTCGGATGGTGTTGCAACTAATAACAGTCGACGATGCATTGAAAATATCTCATTTCCAGTCCTGCACAAGACCTATGTCGATACAGCTTCCACGGGTATTCAGTAAATCAATTCTGAACCGCAGAATTGATCCTGGAACCGCATCATCTTACGTGTAAAAGTCAATTCCACACTCGATTCTGAGTTTTACAATTCCACCATCGCTTCCAGGACAGAATTTGACGTGCGAAAAACGATCTTGGAAGGGCTCAGGAATCCTGAGTCAGGATAGCGCTGAACACAATCGAGTCTATTGAATACTCGAAGTTAATTGGACAGGGGGTGGCCCCATGGCGGCCTGCATCGCTCACGGCCGCCCGAAGCGACTTTTCGGGCGGGCGCCATTCATCCTAATGTTTTCATGCATTTCTTGCAATTAGGTGTTTTGTCCTTGTGGCTGTCTTCCTCCGTCACAGCGCAACTCTCGTATTGTCGTCGCTTGCATGTGTCGTCGAAAACAGTCGGCCCTCGAGGGAACGAAGGGGCTCAGTCAAAGGTGATGTCTCCTCCCTTGCGTTGCCTTCCCTCGAGCTGGGTGTTTGATGGCGATGACAGGTACGAGGAGACGGGAGAGGTGATCTATGGCCAAGGGTTCACCTGTGTCGTCACTCTTGCCAAGGATCGACGCACTGATAAGGTAATACTAATCTTACTGGACCATTTCCTCTCAGTCAGGGCGTGGCCTGTAACGATCATGAATCAACCTCAGGATATTTCCTAGTACTATTGATCGTATAAATCTAGTATCTACTATACAGTGCTCCAAAGAATCTTACAAGATTTCCTGATGTTTTTAATCCTCGCTCTTCACTTTCATGTCCGTAAAATACTACTATATACTGTCTTCGTCGTACTACTATTACAGATAACATATTCGAGAAACGGACCCTAACTCGCGATCGTTTCGGAGAAATTGCGTTTCTGGAAATATTTTAAGATTATTTAGACACCTATAGAAGTCGCCATGATGGCATGGTTTTCTTGGTCCTTACAAGATCAACTTCCTCTTTGCGATTGATCGTTGTTGCAGATCTAATCTTATCAATTATTCAAAACCACGGGTAGCATCACTCTTGGCCTCTGGTCTGCCGAAACTGATTCCACTATCGTCTATCTCGGTGTCAGAAATCTCGATTTTCCCGCGGTGATGAGCTTGCCCAACCGGCGGCACCCTGCTGAGTGATGGTTCTGTTGTTGGCAGGAAGTGGCAGTGAAGGCGATATTGAAGTCCAAGTTGTACAGTGAAGCTGAGCTGGAGAGGGCTAGGTGACATCGTAGGGGCTCAGGGTGATGGCATAATGGGCGGCTTCAGGGCGGAAGTATCTTGGCACTCTCAACTATCGCATCCGTACATATTACCAGTACTCGAGACTGAAGAGACTGATAAGAGCTTAGTACTCATCACTCCTTATGGTATGAAGTAATGCTATTTCGGCGAGGAGTGGTATGGATTCTCAGCTCCCATGGGCGATTTGTATCATTTGACAAAGTGCGCTACTCTTCCTGAACGAGCTGTGAGGAACTGTGTCAGTCAGGTGAGAAACGATGTCGGCGGGAATCGAACTCGCGACCTTTCTCTCCTTGTCAGTTGGTCAGTGCTATCGACTATCTACACCGAAAGGGTCTCGTGCATGGAGATATCAAACCGGTACTGGCAGCCTGACCGCGCGCCACGAAATTGGTTCCATCCAACCGAATTGGCTCGTTTCAGCACAACGTTCTCGTGTATGAGCGCAAGGATCGGCTGATTATCCAAGTATGTGATTTTGGATTCACGGAACCGGTCAGGGAGGATACGCGCAAGATCGCCTTCACTTCCCTTCGCGGTGCGTGCTATTTAGTGCTTCGCTCCGCTGTAAGATTTCGCATTCAGGTACTTCCGGATATTTCGCTCCCGAGCAACTGGCAAAGAGAAATTACGACGGTCTAGTCGATATGTTTGCCCTAGGAATCACAGCGTTCACTATGCTGTGTGTAAGAAGACTGCTGCTTCGCTCCGCTCAAAATATGTGTGTTATTTTCAGGGCTATGAGCCTTTCTATCCTCTGAATGTGTTTCACGAGCCAATAGAGTTTCACGATGAGTGTTGGAGTGGAATCAGTGATCACGCTAAGGATTTTATTATGAGGTAGTATTGGGATATCGGTGGGAATGGTGTATGGGGGGGGGTCAAAGATGAACTTGCAATCGTGCCGTTCTCGGCCTTTATTTGTACTGGCTCAGCGTGTGGTGATGGGGACTGTGCGAATCGTGTTCACACAAGCACTTCGCAGCAGTCTTCTAGTCTATCATTGAAAACAACGGTCGAGTTTTATTACTGGACTCGCCCGAACTTGTGTACAGTGGAGTTCCACTCGCGATATGAAAAACATTTGACAGAGCGATTTTCGTATCTGTGCTTCACGTATTACGAGTCAGACTTCAGTGAAATTACTCCCGATCACTGCGCATCAGAGATGCTTGGGAGAAGGAGTGTATCAACTCGCGATGAGTTGTCGAAAAGTTGGTATGATAACTTCTGCGAGTGATGTACCACCGGCCTACCTCGTCCCAGCTTCTGGTGATGGTCACTGCATTTCCCGAAAGAGAAACGCTTGTAAATCTCTCGGAATCCTGACCGGCTGATGGGAGTTGAAAAAATCCAGAAAATCCTCGAAAATCCTATTTGAATTTTTCGTTATGGTCATATGTCCTGATAGCTGTATAGGGCCTTTTGGTGGTAGACACCTCGACCTCTATTTTTCCGAGGATTTTATCGGTAGAGTATGAAGGTGAATTTAGAAGGCTCCCAGAACATTCTCTCGGGATGATTTATTATGGCGACTATCGACCATTGGGGCGCTAACGGAGGGGGGGGGGATGAGGTTCGGAAGTCGTTTACGTACGAAACAATGTCTAGACTCGGAGCTATTTGATCTCATGAAACCTAGTTGTCACAGAGCGAATGAGGCAGAGCTTCTGTGGCTTATCATTGTACGTGAAGCTGGGACGAGCGAAGCCTAGCGGAGCGTAGCACTGATTGTTTTGGGAGGAAGTGCCTGCTCAGGTGTCTCAAGTTAGACCCCGTCCAGAGGCTTTCTGCTGATGAGGCTATTAGACACCCATGGCTGGACTTGACCACCCCACTGGTGAGTAGTGTATCACCACTTGCTTGACTTGGACAAACTTGCAATTTCTCAACGGCTCCCTTGTCAGCCGGAGGGGATTGGTGCGGATCTCGATTTGGATTTCTGGCACCCTGCGGAAGCGGCAGCGGAGGGCATCGATTTGAATCTCATGGATTGGCAAGTTGCACCGAGTCCCCGAACCAAAGCACGGTAGTAGTGCAATTGATCGTTTGGGCGCGCGCTTTGTTTTATCGTCGCATAGAGTGTCTCTTGAGATGATTGATAGTACATTATTCCAGCAAAATTTCGCGTATACATGAGGGAAATTGGGCTGGGCCGGGGCGGCCCGGGTAAACGATCGAGGGGGACGCGGCTCGCTGTGATGTGGCGTGTTTCGCCGCCTAGAAGGTCAGCTTGACAGATATGCAGTGTCACCTTACCTACTTCAGCCTTGGTAGTCCGCTTGATATTGATATCGCACAAAATTATGATGAATTTGATCTGCATCAACGGGAAGAGGATTTCTGCCAATTCCCTCTCCAGTCTTTGTGAATCTTAGTTACCCCAACGGTCCGGCATTGAGCTCCTTACTGCACTCCTGTGGAGATCTAGCAGCTGGACCAACACTGGATCAAATCACTGATGATAACAGTTCTCTACTATCGCTGAAAAATGGCGGAGCGAAGCAGGGCCTTCTGGCTGCCGATTAGTCCTTCGGGTTGTCGAGGATGGTATGTAAAATATCGTTGCATTCTCCTGACGGTTGGACTGCCGTCGATTCTCACTGTATTATCTAGGGCCATTGATGCTGCGTCGCTCCGTCGTTCATTCACTCCGTTTTTACCATTTTTGTACTGATAATGATATGGAGTATGATTAACATTCATGTTACTAGTACTGTAAAATGCATAGGTATTACCTCTCAGACGGGCTTAGCCTGTCCTCTAAGGAATCATTGTCATCGGTACCGAGTCATTCTCGCCACGACGAGGCCCGCAGTAGACCTCACTGCATAGTATATAGGTCAAGTAGCGCTCGCCTTGGTGATCGATATGGTTTAGTTCGGTGACAATATCCGTTTTCTGAATCTCCTTCCCTGTAATAAGTACGGTCTCTGTGGTAGACCGTGAGCTCAATTGGTGGTAGAAGGTGGACGGTATTAATATAATGTCAATGATTTGATCACATCGTCATCACGAGGATGAGGCTGGTCATTGTGTTGTGGACGGTGGGAGGGAGAGCTCCGATGATAGGGGGCTTTGGTGGGGATTTGCACGGTGGAGGAGTAACTCGTTTTGTCGAGTGGAAACTGAATTATACACGTCTATGGTATACTATACGAGTCACAAATGAAACGTTTATAAACCTCAAACAGACGAACAAAAAGCGTCCGCAAGCACAGCAGAGCACTCGCATACTGTCGTTGCTTAGTAGTACAATAGTCACGGCTGCTAGGCGAGGCGTGCGAGACGAGGCAGGATTCTTCCTGCCTGAAAGCAACGAAAAGCAAGTGAAACGTTGATAACATAGCGGCCGCAAGCACAGCAGAACAGCACTCGCTTTGTGGGTTGTTGTTGCCTCCTAGTCCAGTAATCACAGCAGCTATCAGCTAGAGATGAGGCAGGATTCTTCATCGTCCTCGACTTTGCCGTCTGGGTGGTGCTGATGTATTAACGTGGTTCGGTAGTTCATTTCTAATTCATTTGACAAGGCTCGACATGCGGACCCTCGCTGCGAGCAGTGAGCGACAGCCTAGGAGTACTCCCTGTTGGCTCAACGAATGCATACCACAGGACGTGCTGGCTGTGGTAATGATGGGATGGGGGTGATGCGCTGGTGGACCTGGACACGGTCTTACCAGCTCTCCTTAAGTGGGTCGGATTTGATTGAAACCAAGCTAGTCAGCGTTGTGCATGGACTGTGAATGCCTATGAGACGAGTATTAACTGCAGATCCTCAAAATTTATGCGCGCCCATACCATGACGTTGAATGATGAAACGGTTTTTTGAGACTTTGTTAATTAATTTCCATTGTTATCCTTCGATTTGAACGGGTTTCCCGAGAGAGGGGATAACCGATAGCAGTTTGGTTCACACTGCACGAGTATCCTCAAGAAGGCTTTGATGCAGCAAATAGGTCGGGTATGGTGCAGCACTGGGAGGACGATACCAATTCTCAGCTCTCACCCTAGGGGTAAAGCAGTCTTCACGCCTCTCGGAAAAAGCAGAAAAAAGGGACGTGATGGGACTCGAACCTGGGATTTAATTTGGAATCACTCAGGCCACCCTGCAGTTCCACTTTTGAGTCCATTCCATGATGATTGCGATACGGTTTGATCGTACGGAAGTTTCGGTTCAAGTTAGTCAATTCCTCCCGGTCGGACCTCCGCCCCAGTGGCCAGCCGGTTGTGATTGTCTCTCACCTGATTATGGTGAACGCTCGTACTGTGGAGCGACTGGAGATAGTGTGGGTCGGAAAAGTTGTCACTTCAAGTAGCTAGTTAAGAGACTAGCGAGACTTTGAGTAGAGATAGTCGGCACTTGAGAAGACGGATGAGAGACGATGTTCCTTCGTGTTAGATATTCCAATATCTCTCCGTGAGAGAACTGGGATGGGTACTGCCGTTGACCAGTCGAGCCTTAAACAATCTCTGCTCCCATCTGGTGGCCTTCGCGTGGACCGAGGACAGCTATAGGAGCATAGTCTGTACACGGATAGCTGATTGTGGTGGTGAGGTAGGGCTGGAAGGGGTCGAGGGAGAGTGACCGATCCTGGACTCTGGCACGGTTGGTAGCCTGCATGCACTGACACTGGCACGGTGCTGTACGCTCGCTTTTGGCGTACAATGACCGTACTTTTTAAAGGTGTGGTCATTTTGACCATCAAGTCCGTGAGAGGTACTGGAAGTGAGGTACCGATCGATATCAGTACGGTGCCTAGTATCAGCGTTCTGATACGAAATCGCAAAACGAATAGTTCCTTAAGAAGTTATGAAATTCCTTATGAATTTTATGTTTGAGTTAAACTTCTCATTTATGAGATGAGTTTATAGACATCTGGAGGAGCGGGGTTTTACTATGCGATAGTCATCCCAACGTCCTTCCCGCGTGCCTGCATTAGAATCCTGTGAAGCGACCTCGGGTGCCGTTGGTTGATGGATATCACTGGAGAGAGAAGTGCCGCAATGGTAATATTGGCGGGAATACCGGAGCTGCTCGGGGGGCGCGAAAAGGGAGGAGAAATCATGGTGTACACTTGAAAACTATCATAAAATCCAGAATCTTTCAAGTGCATTTTTGAGTAACGCCATTCTGGTCTACTTGGCGATATCGAAACTCGAAGTCAAGGTGGCAGCACTTCCGCTGTGACTGTCCCTCAGTTGGGTAGTCTGTGTCTTGGTGTGATGCCAAGGAGGGGAGGTGTCTGTGTGTTTAGTATTAACCAATGCCCCAACAAGGTTGATCGGGCGGATACCCCCGGGTGTACATGGAGATGAAGTGCTGTGTGTGGCGTTGCATGATCGGAAGGGATGCCCTGTGCTGGCTACAGTATGTAGGTAGTAGGCCACTCGCTCACGTCGCCTGCTGCTCCCTTCATGGATGTCTTTTTGAGTGTTTTGGTATCTCATCAATGTAGCTTCACACGGTAGATGTCGTTGTGACTCACAAGGCTGAGATATACCAGTTTTAGTCATAACGAATTGGAACAGCCTGTAGTGTCGAAATGAGCTTTGATCAACTTCCGGGGGTGGACGTCAGCTCTTCGCCATTCTCAGGGATAAACACCTCCGACTGTTCTCTCTCTTCGTCTCACCACATGATGAGAGCCTTCAATCACAGCTAATGTGGTCGCATCAGTTCGAGGAGGTCCCTTGCCGAGTATCGTTCAGTGAAGGTAGCCTTGATGTCATGCTGTTCGTAGCTTTGACGAAGGATATTCAATCTCTGTATGAATCATCTTTCCCTTGTCCGTTCTGTAGAATGAGCTTGGACCGTAAAAAAGGTAGACTGATGACCTAGTCCAGTCCGGCGTGTATTGGCAGATGGCTGCTACCTCCTGCTTTGTACGGAGGCCAGGCACGGCAGCATCTGGGACGAGCGCTCGAAAACTTACTGTTTCCGAGGTGACCGTCACGGATTCGAGCCGCCGTGATATCTCCCGTGTAGTCCACCTAACATCAGCTAAGGCGTCGCCCGAGCTTGTCTGTCAACGGAATAACGCTCCCTTCGATTTGGGTGCGGAGTGGATCGGGGGAACATCACCCGACGGTCATCGCCTCTTCGTCTGTGGCGAGGTGGGATGGGCGGGACGTGAGCAGCACTACGATGACCTGTGTGATATCAGAGGGTCGCGCTAGCTGCGGCTGGTCCGTACCAGGCTTTGTGCGTATGGGCTGTCCCTAAGGGTGATGAAGCACCGGAGGCAGTCCCTAGAGGTATATACTAGTAGTCCATTTGGGCGAGTGCTTATCGTTGGAGCCGAAGGTCCTTGGTTCGATTCCCTGTCGGGGCTTTTCGTCAGTTACGATTCGCCTTGACTTAGCCAACAGTGGCATGGCTCATCTCATGAAAGTGTTCACGACGGAGGACGGGTTGGGACGCTCTTCTGCTGTGGACCCTCCACATACCCCTTATCAGGACATGCAAACTAGCACTGAGCTGCTCCTCGGGCCATGCATCCTCGTCAGCCGACCATCTCCGGATTGTCGAGTTCAATACTCGAATCACCAGGAGGAGCCGAATGTAGGAAGTCGCGAAGTCGATGTTTTCTCCGGCCGATATTATGGCGTGGGCTTCTCGGAATTGTGTGCCACGGCTTGCCGTAGGTGGGGCTGGAGAGGATTTAATGCATGCAAAATTTGGCATCACCATCGTGTTCCCCATAGTGCACTGAGTAAGACCATGCGTTAGTAGTCACTAGAATCAAGGAATATCGACACTTCAATTCCAGCGCCAAAATACACTGGGCAGCAAATTCTTAGAAAAAGCACATTTTTTTGATTTTCTCCCGCACATCCTAAACGGTGGAGCCGAGCGACTAATATGATGTTGCTGTTGATGATACGCATTCAATACCAGCATTTCGGCTCAAAGTTCGCATTGGTCTCAGTTAAACTCGCACCAACCTTCTCAGGAACGCAACAAATTCTTAGAAGAACAACACGCGCTGCAACTCAATGCAACTGCAATCAAGCTGTACTGCGCAAATTGGGGGGCGCAGGTTCGATTCCCAGCATGTACATTTTATGGAAAGTCCATTAGATGAGCATATATGACTACTCAACGCTCTAGATTCTCACTATAGAACACTAAATTAGGATACAAAAAAATTAATTTACGGGGAGAAGAGTATGTAGAAGGATTTTGATATGACCCGTCGCGAGGTCCGACCTCAGATGTCGTGATGAAAGCCACTTCTACTCGTCCTAAGGAGAGCCTCCGGTAGTGAGTGCGCGTACTGGCTACCGTTGCGTAGTACACTTTTTCGCGTTTTGCACGTGATGGAGCCATCGGCGTGATGGCCCGAACTCCGTCGTGTCGCTTTTGCCAGAGTCCGTATCGTTGAAGTGCCAGCCGACGGCGATGTAGTGAAGTCCTGCGGTGGTGGTGCCATCGTAGGCCTAGAGTGGATATCAGCCTCCCGCATTGCAGTCCATGTTCGGGACCATGTGAGTGTTGAGGGAGAGTAGGAGAGGGTTGGCATCAGCTCAGAAAAAGCGGCGAGTGTCTGATCTTCGGCAGGCTCGTGATTCCACCCTGCGCAAGCTTCGAGTGAAGATTCTCTCCCACCGACAGGATGTGGGTTGGTACGTCGAAGCGGACCTTCCTGGTGGCAATGCATACTCGAGAAGGGTAAGCTGACTAAACCGTCACTCTATACGGATTCACGATGTTTTTGGTGTGAAGTTCTCAAAACTACAGTCTGTGTTTATCGCCTTCGGAGACATCGTTGTAGCCCGCATTTCCACCCGATCATCCGACTCGTAAGTTATTGCAACTCTAATGCAACGTGAGGTTCGTTGCGATGCAATGCAACCCAACGCCACATAATAATTGCAGCTTATTGCGCTTCAGTGCTCACTTTATTGAGTCACGAGGATTTAAACCCCCTTACAAAATAATTCAGCATTCAATATTGTCTCGATTTCTCTGGTAGTTCATGATTCTTCATGAAAACTTTGGCCTCGATGTTGCAGTGAATGCAAGCTAGGTGAGAATTGTGTCTCAGTGCGAGCTAACTCGCTAGTGTATCGCCGAGCATCTTCCCTCTGCGCAGGTGACCGATTCTTTGCGATTGAACTCGTGCCGCAAACGGTCAGGGAAAATCGACTGAAGGTTTTTCTGTAGATTTATGACCCCTAAAACGCTTCTGTTCCATTATTCTCTGATTTCCGGTAATGATCGCCTTCGCGCTTTCTGCGCTCCATCACAGTTATAGTTTTGGGAAATTGATCGCAAGAATCGGTCATCTGTTTCTGGGTTCTCAGGCGTCTCCATACTACCTCTTTCTCTCCTCGTCGATCTGCGGCCAGTTCCTTGCAGCGGGGTGCGAAGCGGGAAATGTAAGCATTCTCGGGTGTATTCTTGTAATCTTGCTTTCTCTAGGTTTTCCTCTACTCCACGGACCCTGCTGGCCCTCCAGCTCTGATACGGAAGCTGCCGAGGGCGCATTCAGAGGTCGTTAGCGGCCTTGCATGGGCGTCCACCTCTGTGTTAGCCGACCGCAAGACGATTCTCTTGGCCAGCGCATGCGACGATGCCTCGGTGCTGTGGCCCCTATCAGAGTGTCGGGTAGCTACGCCGTGTCAGGTTTGCTTCTGGGGTAATTCAGAGTGGCCGAGCATTGCTGGTGTAACGCCAGATGCAGCATGAACAGTATCCACCCTTTGCTATGTCACGCTTCGTATCATTGCTCCATAGCTGCGGCTTCAATCCACAGCTTTTAGTAGGTCTTGTAAAGGCATTTTGTGCGACGTATAAGCGAACCGATTCGTTATGCGATGCGCGAGAATCGTGGTTTCCGTGTAAGTTTGAAATTACTCGGTTTCAAAGGAGTAGGTGTAGTTTCAGGCTTATTAAGCGCCTCGGAGAGTCTGAGGGTTTATCATTACTCAGGTTCTGTTCGGTCGAACGAGTATATTGCCGGTATCTTAACATGGTCATGTGCTGCGCGACCTCTCTAGAGTGACCTCTTCCCTGATTGTCGTCTCAGTTGAGGGACTCAGCACGATGCATGCAGAGCCCTCGGTGCTCTCACCAGAATTAATCTCTCGCCTCTGCTCCAGTGTTGGGTTCAGTGGTCCCGGACGCGTTACCTGTTGAGGAAGGAACTCGGGCGAATCAAGGCCTAAACCCAGTGGTCTTCGGACGAGCAGCATCTCGCGCTTGAGAATGAGGACCACCCTTCGTACCATCCCAGTAGAACGGTGCACCGCATCAGGATGTATTTTCTAGTTTAAAATTACCGCGTGATCTGTACCGAGTTGGGTGGAGCCACTGTCGAGCTCTCGTTTGAGGATTCGGCCACTGTAGCGGGTGAGACCCGTAGCCTTCGAGCTCATCTTGACAGTTTTGTGTTTGATGAGCCTCCTGTAGTGTTGATGATGATGAGTAGCCCTGCAAGCGTTAGAGGTGTCGATATCGCTTGGCGGCATCCATCCCGGAGGAACAGGCCTCGTCGTTTCAGAGGCATCCTAACTTGTTTATTGGTACGTGTACGCTACATACCGGGCATCATTGAGTATCCAAGGTCGATGCTGGCACTTGACGGAATCGATTTGTAGGCCAGTATTGTGGCAATATCGTATACTATATTTCTCCTGCCACTGGCGTGGCCTTTATTACCACTGCCGACGACCAGAATCCGAGAGCTCTATCGTAGGTGGATTATGACGGTGAGTCCGCAGCTTCGCTCCGCTCAGTACTTTCACAATCACCACAGGTCCAGCTGCTTTATTTCGGTTTCGTTGGTGGTCTGGTCGAGCTCTTCTGTGGCATCCGTCTCGTTATCACCGGCAGCGAGGAGCTAAGAGATGGCTACCTTGAGAGACCATTGGTCTTCTCCAATATGAACAACGGGTAGGTTTACCACTGATTCTCGAACGAGGATTTCGCAGCGTGCAGTTTGAAATGCCTTCCACGGATTTCGGCGTTCGCGTTAACTGGCCGCGTCTACAACACTGATCGTGTTGGCGCAGGTTCGAATCCTGCCGCTGTCGGGTTATCGTTTGGGTTGAAATTCATTCTTCGCCTTTCGGTACAGTTGGTGTAGTTGGCGCATCAGCTAGAGCTGCGGAGCAGTTTCAGCTCGATGATCATCGACGACCATAGTCGCCTCCATA
Organism: Perkinsus olseni; assembly: GCA_013115135.1. Classification (NCBI taxonomy): domain Eukaryota; phylum Perkinsozoa; order Perkinsida; family Perkinsidae; genus Perkinsus; species Perkinsus olseni. The sequence goes on from JABANP010000435.1 coordinate 30,557, forward strand.
CTCCAGTGGTTCGAAGCTGGTTATTGAGAAATCGCCTTCGTCAGGCTCAAATTAGAGCTCTGTGGAATGCGAGCCCGCTTTTCAGGTTGGACGCACTGAGTATGATATGCCTGTGTCTGCGTCTACGACGACTGTCAACGCTGAAGTTCATCGTGGATGACAGCTGGCGTCGAGTACCTGTTATAGGTTGGGCTATGCAGATGATGCTCTTCCCCTTCGTGCATGTTGATGGAGCTGATCAGAGTTCACAGAGGAAGGACAGAAGCTCTTTAAGACATCATATAGAGTAGGTTGCTGTTCGAAATGTGGTATGTAAAAATAATATTACTATTCAAAAGTATAAATGAATAAGCTACAAGAGTTTCTCTAACGACATCTCCGTCCCTGAGCCGAAGGCACTGCGTAAGGCACTTCGATCAATACACCGCAGTCCGTGGCCACCGGGCTACACGGACGCCGCGACCGAAGTGCACTCCAGGTTATGTAACCCTTTCGCCAGTCTTCTCCTCGGGTGTGGCTCGGAGCGAGCTGTGTTATGAAGCTACCTGGCGGCCTTCAACGACAATGAGGGTATAACATTGGCGGTGTATCCAGAGGCTTACGTAGACAGGGACGAGGATGGTGATGACGAGCAACGGGGGACCAGTAGCATCAGCAACGAGCTTAGGTATTTTCGTGTACACCTCCTACCGCCTCTTCACCTATTCTCATGGAACCCACGTAACTCTGAGCTCCATGCTCACAGCGTCCACAGACTGGATGCAACTCTCCTTTCTACTCCTTTTGTGGATTGGCAGGTATACATCTAGACCATGGAGTGCCCTGCTCACCACGGCCATCGACGCACTACGAACATTCAGTGCGATCGACTGCTGTCTGGACGTCACCACTGGCACGGTGGACTTCCAAGTACCAGCTACCTCACCGATCGGTAACTGTCATTCATCCTTCAGCCCTTCGAGCGTGCTACTCTCGGCAGCATGTGGCGAGGCAGGTTCCCGAGAGAGGTGGGTCATCGTCTACTGCTCCTCCTGCTGTACTCGTCTACATCAGGTGCACATGTACGTGGCAAGATACCATTGGTCGGAGGTGCCCAGTAGGCGTGAGCACGTGAGGGAGTGGATTGCTGATCGGTTTGAGTGTAAAGAAGATATGCTACAGAGGTAGCCTCGGCATGTGCGCTCATACAGTTTCCGCGGACAGCATCGTCAGTGTAGCCAGGGAGCAGCGAACCCTGCGGCCTTGACAGCGTATCAGGCCCAGCTGGTTCATGAGGATATGATGTATACTGGTCGGAAAATGTTCTGCTATGAAGTTCTCTTAGTTTTCTGCATCGCTTCCGAGTCCTTCATCACAGAAGTCGGGTATCGGGGCCACGCGTTGTTGTCGTTGATGAAGATCCTGCTCCCTCTGCTGCTGATCTTGGTGGTGTTCAGATTCTATTCGCCTCTCCAAGTGTTACTCACCTCACCTCCGCCCCAAGAGCAACAGTCATCGACAAACGACGAGCAGCAGCCTAGTCGTGTTGAATCATCCTCATCGCTGATGGAGGGTTGGGATGGTGAGGAGGCCGTCAGCATCACCAGCAATACGAGTAGCTAGCCTTGCCTGACCGTCACGCTGATCTGTAGTGTAGATATCAGGTTCAGTGGTAGACCAACTAGACCCTGCAATGTGGTTTTCGGAGGGTCCTGGAGAGCCGCCATTGGAGGAGGTCTTATCTAAGGAAATGAAGTGCGACTGGGGCCGAGCTCTGTGGCAGTCATCGCGACTGATCGTGGATTCATCGAAATCCCTCTCATCGCTCTATTCGTGTGAGACGAGAAGATACTGTGTGTACCTCACGACTCGGCAGTGGCCAGGGCTGTGAATATGAAAGGATTCACGATGCCGTTGGTGTATGAGCTCGCAATGCTGGCATTGCTCATGAGGACCAAGTATCCTTAGCTGGAAATACTGCAATAGCAATTTCGTGGCGCGCGGTAGGGTATCATCATCATCATCATCATCATCATCTCAGGTTTGTTCAATATGCTTACACCAGCTACATGCTGTGCTTCGTGGTGGCCTTGATAGTCCATCTCTTGGTAGGCAACCTCTTAGCTCTAACATAATGGTAACCATCCTCACTCAGATCGGAGTCCTCGTCTTCCGAGTGCCGACCTTCATGCTTTGGACGGTGCTCATTGTCTGTGCCTCCTATGCCTTCGTAACCTTTTCTGTTGGAGGCTTCGACATCCTCGAGCTCGAGGTGTGGCCGAGGAAACGCAATGTGGTTCTACCATCCGGTAAGAGGGTTTACACTCTCGATCATGCAGACTCGTGTTTTGCTGTCAGATGGTCCCCTGTCGTACGGCAATTTCATAGGGGCTCAGAGCGTTGGTAGAAAGGAAGAGTACGCAGGTCTGGGGCGAGGAGGTTATGACCCTCCCAGTACGATTTGGGGACATGCAAGTGGGAATAAGATTACAAGTCCACTCTCGATATTCTCCGTCGGAAGTGAGCCGAGGGTAGTCAGGCGAGTCGGTAGTAGTTGAAGTTGCATCAGATCCGTCCACTGGCAGCAGAGCGTTTAGGAAGGATTCTATTGTGAGTCCAAGAATGGAGCACAGGAGGAGCCAAAGTCGACATTTCTAACGCTACAGCTGTCTTGTGTTTGTTATATACTCGACAGGAATATTTGTCGGCGCTGCTGAATTCTCGATTTCCGCAAATTGTCAGCGCTGATTTACTTTGTCGTCAGTAGGATATTAGTTCACATGGCTCCCCGCAGGGCATCGACCGTTTCCACTCTTTCAGTATGCCCGTTCTGCTCGCTTCTCGCTGTGGACTGCTGAGCGGGCTGTTGTAGACTGCGTACCTCACCCCCCGTTTGATCTATCCCTGCTACTTCAGGTCTTCGACAGGTGATGATCGGCGGGACGAAACAAAGCACGACGAGGCGGGTGTGAGATAGAGTGGGAGCATGGCAGCTATTTTTCCGATCGCGGGAAGAAATGAGTAACCTGAGGCTTCGTCTGTGACAGCCTGTTCACGGGTCATGAGTCTAGAGACAGGCCAGGTCAAGGCCAGTGAAGAATAAACTTCCCTCTAAAGTATAGCCCGGTAAGAGGCAGGCCAGGTCAAGGCCAGTGAAGAATAAACTTCCCTTTAAAGTATAGCCCGATAAGAGGCAGGCCAGGTCAAGGCCAGTGAACAATAAACTTCCCTTTAAAGTATAGCCCGATAGCGGCAGGATTCGACCCTGTGCAGGCTGAGCCTAATGGATTTCCAGTCCACTTCCTTAACCACTCGGACACGCTGTCTAGTTTGGAGCCCGCCTGGCTGGTGCGGACCGTAAGGTGAGAAATGAATTTTCCTCCGAAGGACAACCCGGCAGCGGCAAGATTCGAACCTGCGCGGGCAGAGCCCAGTGGATTTCTAGTCCACCTCCTTAACCACTCGGACACGCTGTCTGGTTTGGAGCGCGCCTGGCTGGTGCGGACCGTAAGGTGAGAAATGAATTTCCTTCCATAGGGTAACCCGACAGCGGCAGGATTCGAACCTGCGCAGGCTGAGCCCAGTGGATTTCGAGTCCACCTCCTTAACCACTCGGACACGCTGTCTAGTTTGGAGCCTGCCTGGCTGGTGCGGACCGTAAGGTGAGAAATGAATTTTCCTCCGAAGGACAACCCGACAGCGGCAGGATTCGAACCTGCGCGGGCAGAGCCCAGTGGATTTCTAGTCCACCTCCTTAACCACTCGGACACGCTGTCTGGTTCGGAGTCCGCCTGGCTGGTGCGGACCGTAAGGTGAGAAATGAATTTCCTTCCATAGGATAACCCGACAGCGGCAGGATTCGAGCCTGCGCAGGCTGAGCCTAGTGGATTTCGAGTCCACCTCCTTAACCACTCGGACACGCTGTCTGGTCTGGAGTCCGACTGGCTAGTGCGGACCGTAAGGTGAGAAATGAATTTCCTTCCATAGGGTAACCCGACAGCGGCAGGATTCGAACCTGCGCAGGCTGAGCCTAGTGGATTTCGAGTCCACCTTCTTAACCACTCGGACACGCTGTCTAGTTTGGAGCCTGCCTGGCTGGTGCGGACCGTAAGGTGAGAAATGAATTTTCCTCCGAAGGATAACCCGACAGCGGCAGGATTCGAACCTGCGCAGGCTGAGCCTAACGGATTTCAAGTCCACCTCCTTAACCACTCGGACACGCTGTCTGGTTTGGAGCCCGCCTGGCTAGTGCGGACCGGAAGGTGAGAAATGAATTTCTCTCCATAGGATAACCCGACAGCGGCAGGATTCGAACCTGCGCAGGCTGAGCCTAGTGGATTTCGAGTCCACCTCCTTAACCACTCGGACACGCTGCCTGATCTGGAGCCCGACTGGCTAGTGCGGACCGTAAGGTGAGAAATGAATTTCCTTCCATAGGGTAACCCGACAGCGGCAGGATTCGAACCTGCGCAGGCTGAGCTTAGTGGATATCGAGTCCACCTCCTTAACCACTCGGACACGCTGTCTGGCTCGGAGTCCGACTGGCTAGTGCGGACCGGAAGGTGAGAAATGAATTTTCCTCCGAAGGACAACCCGACAGCGGCAGGATTCGAACCTGCGCGGGCAGAGCCCAGTGGATTTCTAGTCCACCTCCTTAACCACTCGGACACGCTGTCTGGTTTTGAGCCCGCTTGGCTAGTGCGGACCGGAAGGTGAGAAATGAATTTCTCTCCATAGGATAACCCGACAGCGACAGGATTTGAACCTGCGCAGGCTGAGCCTAATGGATTTCAAGTCCACCTCCTTGACCACTCGGACACGCTCTCTGGTTTGGAGCCCGCCTGGCTAGTGCGGACCGGAAGGTGAGAAATGAATTTCTCTCCATAGGATAACCCGGCAGCGGCAGGATTCGAACCTGCGCAGGCTGAGCCTAATGGATTTCAAGTCCACCTCCTTAACCACTCGGACACGCTGTCTGGTTTGGAGCGCGCCTGGCTGGTGCGGACCGTAAGGTGAGAAATGAATTTCCTTCCATAGGATAACCCGACAGCGGCAGGATTCGAACCTGCGCAGGCTGAGCTTAGTGGATTTCGAGTCCACCTCCTTAACCACTCGGACACGCTGTCTGGTCTGGAGCCCGCCTGGCTAGTGCGGACCGGAAGGTGAGAAATGAATTTCTCTCCATAGGATAACCCGACAGCGGCAGGATTCGAACCTGCGCAGGCTGAGCCTAATGGATTTCAAGTCCACCTCCTTAACCACTCGGACACGCTGTCTAGTTTGGAGCCCGCCTGGCTGGTGCGGACCGTAAGGTAAGAAATGAATTTTCCTCCGAAGGACAACCCGGCAGCGGCAAGATTCCAACCTGCGCGGGCAGAGCCCAGTGGATTTGTAGTCCACCTCCTTAACCACTCGGACACGCTGTCTGGTCTGGAGCCCGCCTGGCTAGTGCGGACCGGAAGGTGAGAAATGAATTTCTCTCCATAGGATAACCCGACAGCGGCAGGATTCGAACCTGCGCAGGCTGAGCCTAATGGATTTCGAGTCCACCTCCTTAACCACTCGGACACGCTGTCTGGTTTGGAGTCCGCCTGGCTAGTGCGGAGCGGAAGGTGAGAAATGAATTTTCCCCCAACGGACAACCCGACAGCGGCGGGATTCGAACCTGCGCGGGCAGAGCCCAGTGGATTTCTAGTGCACCTCCTTAACCACTCGGACACGCTGTCTGGTCTGGAGCCCAGACTGGCTAGTGCGGACCGTAAGGTGAGAAATGAATTTCCTTCCATAGGGTAACCCGACAGCGGCAAGATTCGAACCTGCGCAGGCTGAGCCTAGTGGATTTCCAGTCCACCTCCTTAACCACTCGGACACGCTGTCTAGTTTGGAGCCCGCCTGGCTGGTGCGGACCGTAAGGTGAGAAATGAATTTTCCTCAGAAGGACAACCCGACAGCGGCAGGATTCGAACCTGCGCAGGCTGAGCCTAGTGGATTTCGAGTCCACCTCCTTAACCACTCGGACACGCTGTCTGGCTCGGAGTCCGACTGGCTAGTGCGGACCGGAAGGTGAGAAATGAATTTTCCTCCGAAGGACAACCCGACAGCGGCAGGATTCGAACCTGCGCGGGCAGAGCCCAGTGGATTTCTAGTCCACCTCCTTAACCACTCGGACACGCTGTCTGGTTTGGAGCCCGCCTGGCTAGTGCGGACCGGAAGGTGAGAAATGAATTTCTCTCCATAGGATAACCCGACAGCGGCAGGATTCGAACCTGCGCAGGCTGAGCCTAATGGATTTCGAGTCCACCTCCTTAACCACTCGGACACGCTGTCTGGTTTGGAGTCCGCCTGGCTAGTGCGGAGCGGAAGGTGAGAAATGAATTTTCCCCCAACGGACAACCCGACAGCGGCGGGATTCGAACCTGCGCGGGCAGAGCCCAGTGGATTTCTAGTCCACCTCCTTAACCACTCGGACACGCTGTCTGGTTTTGAGCCCGCCTGGCTAGTGCGGACCGGAAGGTGAGAAATGAATTTCTCTCCATAGGATAACCCGACAGCGGCAGGATTCGAACTTGCGCAGGCTGAGCCTAATGGATTTCAAGTCCACCTCCTTAACCACTCGGACACGCTGTCTGGTTTGGAGTCCGCCTGGCTAGTGCGGAGCGGAAGGTGAGAAATGAATTTTCCCCCAACGGACAACCCGACAGCGGCAGGATTCGAACCTGCGCAGGCTGAGCCTAATGGATTTCAAGTCCACCTCCTTAACCACTCGGACACGCTGTCTGGTTTGGAGCGAGCCTGGCTGGTGCGGACCGTAAGGTGAGAAATGAATTTCCTTCCATAGGATAACCCGACAGCGGCAGGATTCGATCCTGCGCAGGCTGAGCCTAGTGGATCTCGAGTCCACCTCCTTAACCACTCGGACACGCTGTCTGGTCTGGAGCCCGCCTGGCTAGTGCGGACCGGAAGGTGAGAAATGAATTTCTCTCCATAGGATAACCCGACAGCGGCAGGATTCGAACCTGCGCAGGCTGAGCCTAATGGATTTCAAGTCCACCTCCTTAACCACTCGGACACGCTGTCTAGTTTGGAGCCCGCCTGGCTGGTGCGGACCGTAAGGTGAGAAATGAATTTTCCTCCGAAGGACAACCCGGCAGCGGCAAGATTCGAACCTGCGCGGGCAGAGCCCAATGGATTTCTAGTCCACCTCCTTAACCACTCGGACACGCTGTCTGGTTTTGAGCCCGCCTGGCTAGTGCGGACCGGAAGGTGAGAAATGAATTTCTCTCCATAGGATAACCCGACAGCGGCAGGATTCGAACCTGCGCAGGCTGAGCCTAATGGATTTCGAGTCCACCTCCTTAACCACTCGGACACGCTGTCTGGTTTGGAGTCCGCCTGGCTAGTGCGGAGCGGAAGGTGAGAAATGAATTTTCCTCCGAAGGATAACCCGACAGCGGCAGGATTCGAACCTGCGCAGGCTGAGCCTAATGGATTTCAAGTCCACCTCCTTAACCACTCGGACACGCTGTCTGGTTTGGAGCGCGCCTGGCTGGTGCGGGCCGTAAGGTGAGAAATGAATTTCCTTCCATAGGATAACCCGACAGCGGCAAGATTCGAACCTGCGCAGGCTGAGCCTAGTGGATTTCGAGTCCACCTGCTTAACCACTCGGACACGCTGTCTGGTCTGGAGCCCGCCTGGCTAGTGCGGACCGGAAGGTGAGAAATGAATTTCTCTCCATAGGATAACCCGACAGCGGCAGGATTCGAACCTGCGCAGGCTGAGCCTAATGGATTTCAAGTCCACCTCCTTAACCACTCGGACACGCTGTCTAGTTTGGAGCCCGCCTGGCTGGTGCGGACCGTAAGGTGAGAAATGAATTTTCCTCCGATGGACAACCCGGCAGCGGCAAGATTCGAACCTGCGCGGGCAGAGCCCAGTGGATTTCTAGTCCACCTCCTTAACCACTCGGACACGCTGTCAGGTTTTGAGCCCGCCTGGCTAGTGCGGACCGGAAGGTGAGAAATGAATTTCTCTCCATAGGATAACCCGACAGCGGCAGGATTCGAACTTGCGCAGGCTGAGCCTAATGGATTTCAAGTCCACCTCCTTAACCACTCGGACACGCTGTCTGGTTTGGAGTCCGCCTGGCTAGTGCGGAGCGGAAGGTGAGAAATGAATTTTCCCCCAACGGACAACCCGACAGCGGCAGGATTCGAACCTGCGCAGGCTGAGCCTAATGGATTTCAAGTCCACCTCCTTAACCACTCGGACACCAGATGAAATCAAAACACTTGACTCGCACGCTGCTCCCCCCGGCCCCCCGTCCAATGTTGCTTGAGACTGCCATGTTCGGCCAACCGGGTCATCGGCTCTCAACATTGGATGGGGGGGTAGAAGAGCTCGTCCTAACAACTCAATGTTACCCACGCTTCTCACAATTACTTTTTGCGTTTAACTGCAGCAGACAGCTTCACGGATGCTGCTCTGGCCTGCTGAAGTCGAAGACATGCCTTCGGAAAGAACTGCAACTTCCTGCTCGCCGGGTTAATTGCTCTCAACTCGATAGCATCAAGGCCGATACACAAACTTATATATCGCATACCGAGCAGGCGAATACCCGACCGTCACCCGGAGTACGAGCTAGTCATTTGTAGGACAGGATTAGTTTAGCAAAGCAGCTGCCACATGGGGGCAAATCTACTCGGCGATCTATAGGAATAGGATTGTTCAACGTTATCCACGCAAAACGTTCATTTAGCATGCGGTTTTCTTCCTGAGATAGATGCCGACGGTTGAAAGGCCCCGGGACAGTTGCAATCACCGGGGGCATCATCATAGTAAAAGTACGTCGGCCCTATTAGAGGTCTTAGGGAGAGGCACCACGAACGGAGTCTTGCCTTCCAGAAAACAGAGGCAATCTGATATAGCGAAACCAGCCTGCTGCTGATAAACTCTGAAGTCGTCCAATACAAATATCTCAGGCTTGCACTCGTCCAGGATAGCCAGCGGATAGCTGCCGGACGACAGCCCGACAGCCTTGAACAAAACGGAGATATGTTTGATCAAGTAGCTTTTGCCACAGGCTGAGGGCCCCGCCAACATCAGGTTGTGGTTTCTGCTGCGACCATTTATGAGCGTGCGCCTGATGGCGCGAACAGAATGAGTGGACCGGCACTTCATTCCTGGTCAGAATAGTCTCGATAGCACTGGAGGTGACGCCGTTGCACGCACATACATCGGAATCGGCTGTCTCCTCCAAAATTTGCATCCGCGATTTGGATGCTCTTATCAGATCACGCTCCGCAGACTCCATCCCCCATATCCTCTTGAGCATAGTACCCGGTGTATCCCGGTGATCCAGAATGAAGCTCTTCAGGTTTTTTTCTTTGCTGGCCGCAGCCAGAAACTCCCGCTCCGTCTTCAGTTTTCTGCTCACCACCCACCCCGCAATATCGCTCAGGCGACGGATTTTGCAACCTTCACCAGCTTCCTGTTTCTCGTCCACGATGCGCAGCTCCCGCTGTAGAGGTTCCGAGGGATACGGCGGATGACCCTCGCTCAAGAAGGGAGCAACATCTTCTTTGACGCAGTATTTATACGAGGCGAGATAGGATTTGAAGGCTTTGAAGCCCACGGCAACACGGTGGCGCAACAACCAGCGCGCTATTCTTCTCCAGCGGTGCCGACGAGAAGACCTGGTTGCGGCGTGATAGTGAGTTTTGGAGTCGGAATGCTTTTCACTGGCGACGCAAAAAGTAGAGTAAGGGCACGTCATGCTCTTTGAAGGCTTCTTGAATGACCTTGCCGAAGTCTGCTTTGGTCAAATCCAGTTCTGGCCGCAGCAGTGATTCACTGCCATCGCATGGGTGAGACCATGTTATTAGATAGAAGCAAGAGTAGTCTGGTGACGCTCGCAACGGAGCATCATTGGGGATATTGAAGCCAGATAAACCGTATTGCTGAGTCTGACACGACGCAGAATGCGTACGTCTCTAGCACGTGTGCGTGCTTTCCGACTAGAAGTGCCCCAGATCTTCTACCTGTGATCCTTCTCCAACTGCCTGAGTGCCAAAAATGGTAACCTGGCTACTGTCCGGAATTATGAAGTCCCCAATGGATGCAGTATCTTCCGGCCCCGCAGCGCCGCTTGGCGGCTGACTCGGTGAAGAGGCGACCGCTTCGATGTCGAGATACTCCATTGCGAGGAAAAATCTGATATTTTTGATCAAATGATCAGCTGATTATTATATAGATATATTTTTATATTCTACAGATTTTCAGTTGTTCGATCGATCAATTGATCAATTCGCGCGAAACGGTCTGGGCGTACTATCCCTTCACGGGTCGATGAGTGCAAACAGCAAGAAGGAAGAATAAGTCCATCTTGTATTGCGGAAGCGTTGATACAATTCGCTGATCATGAAACACACCGCCCTCCAGTCGATGAGAGAGCTGCGCTCGGGACGTATATCACACGGCTCTCATCGACGCCCTGCTATATTACTATAACAAATAAAACGCAACAATTTTTCTTCGAAACATACAGAGTACTTCTCATCCACAGCGATTGATGGTAGTTGGGTAGCTATATTCACGCTGTATCGAGAGATAATGCCGATAGGACGCCACTCATGGAATAGAGTAACATGATGGGTCACGAGCACGAGTGACTGAAGAGAAAGGCCTGAAATGCCGAAAGAGTTTGGACAGCACATCCGATGGAAGACCTGACGTACCTCGTGCTATGACACCCTTTTAAGACGATAAACGTCAATCTTTGGGGATATCGGCTTGCCCGACAAAGCTGCGTCGTAGGCGCATAATCTTCAAGGGCGTAGAACGTAACCAATACTATTATTGACTTGACATGAGCTGGCGGAATAAGAGCCTAAGAGACAAATACATGCTATGTGTGATGGAGCGGAGATTGCAACGGGTGGGTTACCAAAGGCTAGTAGTCGATTAAGCCGCCACGAGTAGCCAGGAGAGCCTGTAGTCTTCTCCGCATCGTATTTATCAAGCTGTTGGTATCAATAGACCGGAAGATACGGCGGACTCTATCAATAAAGTCGGCTTCGGTTGTACACGGACGGCTAGCCATCGCTTCGGCACGAAGGCGGCCTTTCAATGCGCTGAACGCATTTTCAATTGGGTTGATGTCAGGGCTGCGTACCGGATATGCAGCATATTTGCATCCTGCCCTCTCCAAAACCTGTATACAGGATTTTTGTCCTTTGACTCGCGAAATTATCCGCGATGATAACCTTGCGGTTATCGTGGTTCTTCTTGCATCTTTCCTGCAACCTCGGAATAGCATCCCGCTGCAACACTTCGCAATACGATGCTGCAGAACTATCCCTGATCTTAACGATATCTGATTGCTGGCCGTATCCAATCATCCCGACGAACTTCACCTTACAGCTGCATGAAAAGCAGCTTTTGAATGTATCAGCAGCCAGCGTTGGATGTGTCCAGGTTCGCTCTCGGGCACTGGCCCGGGTACCATGCTTGTCGAAGCCTATCGATACACCATCAAGATATAAGCCGATACCGTGACGAAAGAATTTCAGCACCTCAGACCGCTTCCCGCCGCACCGCTTCAGAATATCACGTGCCCATTTTAGTCGGGCCGCTCTATCGCCGTGTTTGGGCAAAACTCGGCGGACTGTCTTCCGGCATTTCCAGGAGCTGCTTCTGAGGAGCCGCAGAAAGGTGTCGTACGATATCGGGGCATTGTTGGAGTTGTAGAAGGCTTTTTGCGGTGATATGTGGCTGCCGATGTTTGGCCGCATTGAACGATCTCAACAGTGCTCGCCGCTCCCTCTCAGAGAATGTGTGGACGGCCTAATGTACGGTTCTGTCGGGCTCTGGCTTTCTGCGCTCCTCGACGAGTAGACTGACTTCGACAAACCCGCGACACCGAACTCTGGCTCCGCCCGATGAGCTGGCTAATTGCCCGCGTAGAGTGACCGAGGCGGTGAAGTGTAGTGATATCATGCCTTTCTGCGGCAGTCAAGAAGAAGCTGTACGGTGCCGCATGTATCGCCCGTCCTGAAGAAAAAGAATGACTGCGCACAAAACTGCCGACAGACCGCGTGCTGCAGATGAAATCAAAACACTTGACTCGCACGCTCCTCCCCGGCCCCCGTCCAATGTTGCTTGAGACTGCCATGTTCGGCCAACCGGGTCATCGGCTCTCAACATTGGATGGGGGGTAGAGAACTCGTCCGCAACAACTCAATGTTACCCACGCTTCTCACAATTACTTTTGCGTTTAACTGCAGCAGACAGCTTCACGGATGCTGCTCTGGCCTGCGAAGTCGAAGACATGCCTTCGGAAAGAACTGCAACTTCCTGCTCGCCGGGTTAATTGCTCTCAACTCGATAGCATCAAGGCCGATACACAAACTTATATATCGCATACCGAGCAGGCGAATACCCGACCGTCACCCGGAGTACGAGCTAGTCATTTGTAGGACAGGATTAGTTTAGCAAAGCAGCTGCCACATGGGGGCAAATCTACTCGGCGATCTATAGGAATAGGATTGTTCAACGTTATCCACGCAAAACGTTCATTTAGCATGCGGTTTTCTTCCTGAGATAGATGCCGACAGTTGAAAGGCCCAGGACAGTTGCAATCACCGGGGGCATCATCATAGTAAAGTACGTCGGCCCTATTAGAGGTCTTAGGGAGAGGCACCACGAACGGAGTCTTGCCTTCCAGAAAACAGAGGCAATCTGATATAGCGAAACCAGCCTGCTGCTGATAAACTCTGAAGTCGTCCAATACAAATATCTCAGGCTTGCACTCGTCCAGGATAGCCAGCGGATAGCTGCCGGACGACAGCCCGACAGCCTTGAACAAAACGGAGATATGTTTGATCAAGTAGCTTTTGCCACAGGCTGAGGGCCCCGCCAACATCAGGTTGTGGTTTCTGCTGCGACCATTTATGAGCGTGCGCCTGATGGCGCGAACGAATGAGTGGACCGGCACTTCATTCCTGGTCAGAATAGTCTCGATAGCACTGGAGGTGACGCCGTTGCACGCACATACATCGGAATCGGCTGTCTCCTCCAAAATTTGCATCCGCGATTTGGATGCTCTTATCAGATCACGCTCCGCAGACTCCATCCCCCATATCCTCTTGAGCATAGTACCCGGTGTATCCCGGTGATCCAGAATGAAGCTCTTCAGGTTTTTTTCTTTGCTGGCCGCAGCCAGAAACTCCCGCTCCGTCTTCAGTTTTCTGCTCACCACCCACCCCGCAATATCGCTCAGGCGACGGATTTTTGCAACCTTCACCAGCTTCCTGTTTCTCGTCCACGATGCGCAGCTCCCGCTGTAGAGGTTCCGAGGGATACGGCGGATGACCCTCGCTCAAGAAGGGAGCAACATCTTCTTTGACGCAGTATTTATACGAGGCGAGATAGGATTTGAAGGCTTTGAAGCCCACGGCAACACGGTGGCGCAACAACCAGCGCGCTATTCTTCTCCAGCGGTGCCGACGAGAAGACCTGGTTGCGGCGTGATAGTGAGTTTTGGAGTCGGAATGCTTTTCACTGGCGACGCAAAAGTAGAGTAAGGGCACGTCATGCTCTTTGAAGGCTTCTTGAATGACCTTGCCGAAGTCTGCTTTGGTCAAATCCAGTTCTGGCCGCAGCAGTGATTCACTGCCATCGCATGGGTGAGACCATGTTATTAGATAGAAGCAAGAGTAGTCTGGTGACGCTCGCAACGGAGCATCATTGGGGATATTGAAGCCAGATAAACCGTATTGCTGGAGTCTGACACGACGCAGAATGCGTACGTCTCTAGCACGTGTGCGTGCTTTCCGACTAGAAGTGCCCCAGATCTTCTACCTGTGATCCTTCTCCAACTGCCTGAGTGCCAAAATGGTAACCTGGCTACTGTCCGGAATTATGAAGTCCCCAATGGATGCAGTATCTTCCGGCCCCGCAGCGCCGCTTGGCGGCTGACTCGGTGAAGAGGCGACCGCTTCGATGTCGAGATACTCCATTGCGAGGAAAAATCTGATATTTTTGATCAAATGATCAGCTGATTATTATATAGATATATTTTTATATTCTACAGATTTTCAGTTGTTCGATCGATCAATTGATCAATTCGCGCGAAACGGTCTGGGCGTACTATCCCTTCACGGGTCGATGAGTGCAAACAGCAAGAAGGAAGAATAAGTCCATCTTGTATTGCGGAAGCGTTGATACAATTCGCTGATCATGAAACACACCGCCCTCCAGTCGATGAGAGAGCTGCGCTCGGGACGTATATCACACGGCTCTCATCGACGCCCTGCTATATTACTATAACAAATAAAACGCAACAATTTTTTTCTTCGAAACATACAGAGTACTTCTCATCCACAGCGATTGATGGTAGTTGGGTAGCTATATTCACGCTGTATCGAGAGATAATGCCGATAGGACGCCACTCATGGAATGAGAGTAACATGATGGGTCACGAGCACGAGTGACTGAAGAGAAAGGCCTGAAATGCCGAAAGAGTTTGGACAGCACATCCGATGGAAGACCTGACGTACCTCGTGCTATGACACCCTTTTAAGACGATAAACGTCAATCTTTGGGGATATCGGCTTGCCCGACAAGCTGCGTCGTAGGCGCATAATCTTCAAGGGCGTAGAACGTAA
>JABANP010000436.1:0-45012 GCA_013115135.1 Perkinsus olseni
AGTATCCAATACGTATCGGCATTTATCCACTGTGATAGTATTAGTAGAAATCCAGAATCCTTGCATAGCACCGTTCGATTCTGCAGCTGAAATACTGAGAGGAAACCCAAAGTTTGATTTTGGGACAACGTGATCCTCAAGCCGTTGAACTGGTAGTAGTGGAAATCGTGTGGTTAAGATGTAGATATACGAATCACGATGACCGAGCTGTGAACCATTCTCCCAGGTTGCATCCACCAACCAACACCAACCACCCAAGCATAGGCTATCTTGGCATTGTAGGATACTGGATGATTCATGTCTCGAGGATAATTTTACAGTAAAAACCTTCCCCGATAAACAATCCATGAAAAATAGAAAGCGATGAAATGATCCACCAGAGCGACTCTGTTTTTGTTTGTTAACTGAGTAGTTAGAAATATACCAATTTCTACTACCCTCATCATATTCTCTAATCCTCAATAGTCTAGCTTGCAGGACTGAGTGTCCTCTGTAAATACCACCAACAATATCCAACAATGAGCAGCGCTTGTACAACGTTTTATTTGTGATATTAGTTTGTAACTCGTCTAGCAGGCTTTTCTCCAATCTTGTAACCATGAATAGATGATAATGAATGAACTACAGAGATGAAATAAATACATTCCATTTCAAATGATATTACTTTATCGTTGTGTCATCAAAATTCATAATCAGATGACGACACTCGGTACTCATTTCAGCCAAAAAAATGGTCAGATACAAGATCTTAGAGGCTCCCGCACGTGCCTATCGGCACGCGGGAGCCAACACTAGTGAATGCTACTTAGGAATCAATGGCACATAATGCGTATTGTTGAAGTTGAATAGGTGTAGAGTTGTATAATAATTATCTTCGAATACAATTTCACCGGCTAGACCGAGCAGATCTTCATTGGTGTAAGAAGCTCGGTTAGGTAGACACACCACGTCTTGTCGTGAATGCGCAGTTATAGCGATTGGTGGTCGTGTTTTCTTTGACCCCATACGATTCCATAATATATCCATAATGGGCATGCCATGTAGCCCATGTTGCAGGAAGTCCTTCTCAGGGGCACCATACGTATGTACCAGTTCCATTCGTACATCAGAGAACAAATCACTGGTGGACGACTTCCGCTCGACGGATAGATTATTCACGACAGCAAGCTGGTACAAGCTGTCGATAAGGCAGTTGTTAGCTTTACCGGTAGCTGTACCAAATACGAAACGATTACGTAACGTTTCAACATAGCGACACTGGAAGTCGTCTTCAGCATCATCGTTAATGAACGCTAGCGGGTCAGTTTGTGATACTGGAGATCGTTGTTTGTTTCGTCGCAAACGTCCTCTTGCAGGCTCCTTATGCGGAAATGATGCTAGTGATTGCAACATAGACCATTTTGGCGACACTGAATTGCATGATTCTGATGCTGTTCTTGAATGCGCTTGTTGAGTGCACACCTGCATAGAATGAAAAGTTGTTTGTCAGTGTAGTTAAATACTTACGATAGAAGCCAATTCTCCGGTAGACTTTGATATCTTCAAGTCTGCATCTACCGTGGTTTTATACGCAATTAGTGGAGGTCTATCAGCTGAACCTGTACTGTCTTTCATAATGTAATGTCGAGGAGGAGTGAACATAGTTTTGATTGAGTAGAGATAGAGGCTGCGATAGAGAAGTAATTAAAAGTGAGCTAGAATGTAGATTTTGAGTGACAAATCTCCTAACAAAAAATCAATCATATAGCAACATGCAGAATCGATTTGTAGATTCGACTGAAGTCTTAATTACATTCCACGTGCCAGGAACATATTCCTATTATTTTACGAAAAAATACTATTATGCGTATCAAGACATTTTTGTTGAGTAATTAACTAATGATACACTAGTAATTTGAAAATGCGGACATGAACAAAGTGAGAATAGATTTTTTCGGTAATCAAGCAGAATACATACAGCGATAGTAGGCGATTCTCACTAGTACTGGGAATGCTGTTAAACCACATAATCACACCTATACTCATAATCAACCAAACATGACAGGAATAATATTAAAAGAATTGAATATCATACATCTGTATCTGATTTCACATAATAATCAATAAACTTTAAATGAGGATATTTCGAGCGGAATGCGTGTAGTAAGGTTTTCCCTTTAGATAAAACAATCGGTAATGTATCAGAAGGCTCAACCAAAATATGCCACGCGTGCTCAACTTCAGCTCGACAAGATTTATTATAGGAGTCGTTGCGAGCATGAAAAGGGAATCCTACTATCAACGCAGCGATCCGCCAAGGCATTAAATCGTTGATAGCAGTAAAAGATGCTCCTTTTAACCCCCTGTTGTGACTATTAAGACGTTGATAGATGTCTGAAGTGGACCCGATGTAAGAACTATTGACTCTCTTCGAACTGCATAAGCAATATACATACCCACCGCACTCCATATTTGGATCGCATACTCGTATTGATGCTGATTCGAAGTTGCCAATTACAATCCGAGTCGGATCACTGCTAGGGCAAGTTTTAGCAACTGCTTTCAATAGGTGAGCCATAGTCGTCATATCTGAAGACCGCTTCTGTAATAAATAACCAATTGTATCACGAATCTCGTTAGGAGTATTTATCAGTGTGATATCAGCAAGCCTCTTTACTCGAGATATGACCACCAGTAGTTGCTGCTTTTCCCATAAAGCGAAACGCTCATCCGAGCTCGGTGTAGCTAATCGAGTTGTGAGTTGAGGAACTGTCAATCCAAGAGCTTTATGTATGGTACAGCTAACATGATTTTTCAATGGGTATTGTCTTCGCTTCATTGTTACGGCCTCAACAATAATGTCATACCCAACGTCACGGCTGATGCGAACAGATAACCAATCGCTTGGTGGGTTTGAAACATCAATATTATTCGCAAATTGGATACCAACAGGTGCCACCAATATACCAACAGTTCCAGCCCTATTGCCATCAGGAATTCCAGTACAAATACCCAGTTGCCCTTGACTGTAGTTTACAGTTCCATCTGCTGATAAGCCATTACGAGTAAACCGTAGTATTAAACCAACGGCCAGCTTTAACTCATACGGCTCAGAACAATACTTATCTAACTTCTTGCTCATCATTAACGTAGCTGGTTTCCATGTACTATGTAGTCCACCTTCATTGAGCTCATCTTCTGCAATGCTCGTGTAAATATGATCCCCATGCAGCTCTCGTCGCCGTAGATGATTGTTAAAAGCAGTTAGAGCTGCTTGCTCACTACATCGCTTACTATAAACCTCAAAGCTGGTAAACCCAAACTCATCGCGCACCAACTCAATAGACGATACCAAATTACAGTTAGCAATCAAAGCCTCGCATAAATAATTTTTCCCTTCTTCACTCACCGGATATGTCGGATCTCTCAAAATATTTATACATCGCTGCAGTGTCGGATCTTGGGCAGCTCTAACCTGTTCTTGCAACTCGTAAACATTAAAGAGAGAATGCATAAACGGAGATACCCACAATGACCGCCCAGTTATTTGGCTCAATTGAAAGGGATCTCCAGTGAGCAACAGCAATACACCCCCATAAGGAGTTTTTACTTTCCTCAACGTACATAAAATATCACTCAAGGCAGTAAACAGACATTGATCGATTAGACCGCACTCGTCTATCAATATAACATCAAGGCTGAGTAAAAACGATAGCTTCAAGCCGTTGCCTCGTAATTTGCGCACAGCAGAGTAAGCAATTTCTGACGCTGTTACAAGACGCCCACCTTTGTTGACACCGACTCCGAATAAATTATGGAGATGGAAACCTCCGAGCAGCAATGATCGTTCGCTACTCAGAGCACTCGTAGTCACTTCAAGGCCCCTACTGCGAGCGAACATAGCACTTAACATACATAATGTTGTCTTACCAGAGCCCGGGCATCCCACCAAAAGAATATATGGCACAAACACACTCGATGTGCTACGAAAGTAATTGATCGTATCAACACACGAGCGTAGAACATAACGCTGTTCGGAGACGGATGCAGGTGATTGCCCGACACATGGTGAAATAGAGGGTATCCATGAGAGTGGGGATCCCAGTGTACAACCAAGTAATGCTTCAGCAGATGGCATATTTGGAATTTCTAGCCGTAGAACTGCGTCTATGAAACGCTTCCTCGACTTGGTAATAAAATCATCGAGTTCATCTGTATGAGCGGCTTCGATTTGACGTAACGTTATCAAAGGTGTTTCAACATAAACAATGCCACCACTATTAGTACACATAAATGTGTGCAAAACATATTTTGCAATCGCAAGATTTCTCGAGAAGCAACGGTGTGAACCGGGCATGGTTCGCAACTCGCTTCTAGCCCAAATATCCAATAATTCTATGACAGATTCCTCAGGATCATCTGGAGAAAGAAGCCCACAAATCTCATAAGTTCGCACGAGAGAAGATGTTCCAAACAACTCAGACTCAGTCGTATACCGTCCATAATACAGAGCCAAATGAACCAACCATTTTCCACTAGCTGCTGGTAACGTTAAAGGTGGAACGATGATAGGAGGAATAGTTTGGACGAAATCTACCAGATTCGGGAATCGACTCGGATCTTCAAATAGTGGTTTGATAACTTGATAATAATAATGATCCAATTTGTCATGGTAGAGTCCATGCTCGCCACGCAAAACGCTGCGAGTATAATCATACAACCTTGGTATTGCTTGTTTCCTAACACGTACGATTCGGTTAGCACCATCCACCCAATACGCATGAGAGATATCAGGTATATTTACATACTTATTCAGCAAGATATGTGCATTAGATTCCGTTACTTTTATGGGATAGAACGTGAACCATGATAGGTAAAGTATAATATAAGCCACAAATAACAATTCCGGGGCTCGCAAACCAAAAGTGGTAATCTTATCAATACTATAATCGTTGTTCTGCACCTCCAATATCAATGCTTGCTGTGTAGTCGAATACTGTCGGAAAGGTCGTAAATTGCAAGCATATTCTAACCGAACTGACATTAGAATTACGCACAACTGAACACAGTAATAATTCCAAGATACGAACATTCAATATTCAACAATCTTGATCATTTCAACAACATTGAACAACCGATCACACATGGCATTATGAATTGACGTTCAGCTCGACGTACACAATTACCATAACAACACATTATCTGAATCTTCTATGACAGTGATTTCGAATATATCCTCTTCACTTAACTAATAAAAAGTAATAAACACAACATATAGTAATCTAAAGGAAAACTTTATAGATCAGGCAATTGACTGCGTATCTCGACTTGTGTCAGATGTGAACCAGTTGCATGATTCCGAGCCTCAATCTTACTTCTTTTAGCCTTAACTACCGGCCGTTCATCCAACGGATCTGTTCTCACATGAACAAATCTAGCACTCGTCACCACATAGTTGAATCGCAGTATATAGAAAATAGCCTCTGGCAGCGATAACACTCGTCCCTGTATATCTCTCATATTACCCCTTTTCAATTTTAAGTCTTTAGTGGAAGATGATAACTTTATATTCTCGATATTCCCTACAACCACTTCAGTAGAAGAAGGCCCGGTTGCATGCAGTCGTGTTTTTATGTGCTCTTCAGCGCCAGCAGCATAAGACGCCAGATACCGAGCTGCCATAGTATAATCAACTAATTGTACGTTGCAGCTCGAGCGAAAGATGCAAAATATGAAGGGATTAACTGGACTCCACTGATGTAGTCCATCTGTTGCATACGACCAGCGTCCTGGTTGCCATTCAGGAGATATTGTGTAAACACCATCTGCGTCCACGGTAGCCCATCCAAGTTTAACGTACATAGATAATTCCTCGTTACTCAGAGACCGATTGATTTTTATATACTCGGTAACCGGGGATGGCGTATAAAATGGCACTCGGCAGTAGAGCTCGCCGTCGTCACCTCGTTTTTGACACCGACCCTTCGAGCTAGTGCAAGAATGTCGTTGAAACATAAAGAAAGCAGCGCACACATCTTCCCACTCTGCTTCACTTCGAACTAATTGTTTCACGAAGAGATCCTCTTTGAAAGCACAAAACTGCTTCAGAGAGCATACAATTCTTTTCTTGGACTTTTCTATTGATTCATGACTCCAAATCAAAATATGACAATGAGGTAGTGACGATTCAGCACTTTGCCATTCGAACCGCATCCAATAACAATCAATAGCCCCAAGAATATCATCATCCCCACCGCTGTATAAATATTCCAAAAAACTACATACCAACTTATACCATACGACCACATATGGAGTACAGCTCGCTTGGAAAGCACATTCCTCTGGTACATCGCAGTTAGTTTGCAGAAAACACTCCCGCGCTTTAGTAATCGACTGTAAGCATGGCGTACCGTGTTGATTAGCAGTTATCGTAATAAAATACCGCGGACATGCCTTACCAATAAGAGCTGATAGCTCGCGCACATTTCGCCTAGAATCTGCAGAATCATAAGCAATATATTTCTCTCTAATATGCATAGGCATTTCCATACTGTCACCGCTGATATGTTCCCAGCCATGTTTAAGTACAACATTTCGAGTAGTAGTATTAAGCATGTGATTCAGGCAAACATCGAACATAAATAACGCATAATCACTATTAGACGAAGTTGGACATGACCAGTCTCGAAGTCTCATCACACAGTGATCACGAAATGATCGAAAACCATATCGACGGTTCGATGCATTTGCGTAAAGCGAAATAGGCAGGGCTCCTGGAATACACTTCTCACCAGTAGAATATGATAACAATTTCCAGAAAATGGAAGTGAAGATGAGGCTCTCAGGAAACAGCAACGGTAAACCCACTCCTGACTGTGACAGTGATACTATGTTCTGAAAATATCGCTGAGCAAATCTAGGTAAACTTGAAGGATAACCACGACGACGTAGAACACCGCAAACATGATTAATCAAAAAAACGCCGGAAACCGTAGAACGTTCCAAACCCAGAGGGACATCTGAAACATTTGTGTACAGCTTAACATCCGGCTCTGAATCGTGAACATCGTTAAGATCATGGTCTCCATCAAATGAAAATCCACGTGACGAAGCACATGGACTATCACTGGAGATCGTCGTCGCAGCAGCAATATCATAGTGCGAACTTGCCTGATCGGCCAAACTACAAGGAGCTCTCGTTTGTAGAGAAGAGAACTGTTTGTCACTGTTCAGATAGATCGGATTGGATGAATTCTTCTGCATTAACTCTACATATCGACGTTTACAAACAGACACTCCACACGACAGACGGAACGGGCATGAGTACAATGCTTTATGAGGAGTAACTGAACAATCACTCTGTGAACAATATACTTGAGCAGGGAAGTCTTCTTTTATCAGTAAAACTCTATGAACAGAGCAATGCAAAATTGTCTGGCCTCTTAAGACCTGCATAATTGACTCAGTGAATTGTTCTTTCGTGAAATACTCATCCTCACTATACAAGCATATTCGCCAATCGTCGATCTCACAGAACGCTAACGCTTCAAATGCATCACTACATGCTATAGCATGCTGACCGTATTCCGCCAACCACCAGCTTTTCCTCATGCCACCATGCCTAATATAAGCTCGAGGTGACCTTAGTGCATTGGACATGCATAGAGCACAAACCAACTCTTTCCCACCAGGACCATCGACCATCGAAGATAAGGACATACACAAATTTGATGATCTTGTGGCATCTTTAAAAGCAAGCACACTCCCAGAAGATACCAAGGCACCGGAAATTAGTGAAACGTCTCCATTGACTTGGACGCATATGCTACACATATTCGCGCTCTGTGCGAACAAAACTAGCATGCGCATAACAACATATGGTGTATGTTCTAATACGATAGGCATAGATTGAACAACTTCGCGCCATAACCGTTTTTCGACGAGTGATTGCAGAGACCGCAGAGAACTTTGAATAACAGTTCTTTTGGAGTCATCAAACGAAGCGAGTCCTTTTACTACCGCGATAAAATGTTTGGTAGATGCTTGATTCCAAATGCGTGAAGATCCTAACATTCCCATAGCCTTGATTATATCGCGCATAAATTCATTAGATACCATGCAGCAAATAAGCAGTAGCCAAATGAAAATATTTACTGCGTCAAACAGCCTCGTGTTTGACAGCACCCACATAGGAGGCGACACTGGCCTAGCGCCATGACCACCATACGGATGAGCATAAAAGATATGTGGTATATCCTCAGTGAGTTTCAAGCTACGATCACGTTCACGCATCAACACCGCATCCTTCGGATCAACTACAGTACTTCGCAATAGATCATCGGAAGTATGTATATCGGATAATGCTTCTGTTGCGCGTACAAGATGAAAAAGTATCGAACTCCGCATAACTCCAGCATACGTCCGTAAATACATGTCATACGCTACATCAGGTCTATTGCGCATAACCCAGGAATCCACAGACGCTGTTAATGGACAAACATAATCCCAACGCCTATCAGACGTTAATGTAAAACTGCTTAAACCGCTCGACGATTCCTGTGCAGTATACAATCCCCAAGTACCCGACAAGAATCCCGTTTTAGCATACTTTATAACCCGCGGTTTAACAGTGGCCAGTGCAGTATTATCAGCTGTCGGGAGAGATATTCCTCTGAGAAGTGGATTATGTGGCGGATATACAACCTAAACAGGCGAGCCCAGTCAAAGCCTTGGCCTTCAAGGTTCACATGATTAAACGTAAGGCACTACCTGAAGCGACGAGCCCAAACTATGATCACTACAACTGAGTATTGATAAGCCGTGCATAGCATCCACGATACATCCTCCTACGACAGGCCCGCTGTCAAATATCCCAGTGGACTCCATGCCATATAACCATGACGGACAACATCCCCGAAATTTCGATTCATTTCCCCCAAACAGCCTAAAACTGCCATAAATATAACTAATAAGATGTGCGAAAGATAGGTACCCAAATCCATCCTTCAAGGGGCAAATATGACACCCAAAGGGACATAAAACCTTTGGAAAAGTATGGCATATACTCGCGTCTACAAATTTGAATAATGGCATATCATTATGAGGTAATGGATGTTCCACATAGTGTCGCGTGAAGTCAGCAACGAACCCCAACTCTATCTGCTCTTGGTTAAGTAATAGTCTCCAATGTAATTTGATGGTACGCGGCACGTAAAAGACCATTTGTTCATGTATGCGAACAGGTGTACCATGGTAGATTAGTACCGAATACAACACTGACGGCCATGCATACCGCCATTGCCGCTTTTTCAAAACAAAAAAAGCGTAGCACTGCACACAGAGTATCCTCATGCCGTCTCCTCTTGTAAACCACTCGAAATACCTCGGCCCATATAACCGACGCTCTGTCTTAACAAACGACAACGGATATTCCACCGTAGACGTTCGTTGACATACTGCACAGACTGAAATATCATGGTCATCATCCATTGTCGATACATGTACATTCTCCAATACGTCTAGAGCTTCCACGTGCTTTGTGAGAAAAGACAACGGCTACACAGCGATGACGTGATGGTACAGAATCTTCCACATCTTTCACAATGCAGCCTAGGCCGACGTTTAGCTTTCTTTTTAAACAATGATTGTCGTATCTATACAACACACACGTAGAGCCGCCTCTTTGATGAATTTCACATCAACTACTCCTGGCACACTATATGATCTTCAAGGAAAAGCGCAACACTCAGACGCACGTTAGTTAAGCCAAGAATCAGAATTACTTGTGACACCCCCATTACTTGTGACATTCTTTATGGCCAACTCTCGTAGATACACTACGAATGTCAATCTACGATGGCTGATCGAGTTGACATGACAACAACTGCTGAAAACACAATTGAATACCTACAACCTCACCAGAGTCATTTTCGCCTAAATTGTCATAATACTTATATTAATAGCGTATCATCTCAATGCGTAGCTTATATCACTCATTCGACATGAAACCATTTAGTATAATAACTCCAAAGAAGACTTTCCAAGTAACAGATATTAATTCACGCTTAACAAGACCCTAATACCTTCAGTACAACAAAGACCAAATGTCCGTAACTCTCAAGAATTGATAAACTACAAATAATAGTCCAGACTCCCTTTGATATAATCAACATTTGACGAAAATCCAACTTCTTTAAGTAGACACAAACCACTTGTGAAACTTTCGAGTAAGATCATTCATCAAACTTAGTAAATTTGACAAATTATTTGCACCCTGTATACTAAAACTTACTCGCTCAATGCGTCACATTGAATCCTTCTGTTTCGCTGCACGCGTGCACCAACTCACGAAATGTTTCTCCAGTTATTTCTCGAGAACTACTCGACAGATTTTGACCAACATTCGCGTGCTGTCTTAGTTGGACCATTTGGCACCTTTTTGGAAAGTTTGAGAAAATTCTGATGGTGAACAGAAAAAAAGACCACTTTTCTGGGGCACCTTTAGCCTTATGCGCAGGCTGGCGACGGATTAGTCTCGCTCGCCCGGAAATATTCCGTGCGGCGAGCCCGCTACCGCGTCTGTTTTGGTTTCTGGTGAAACCCGTCGCCTATCCACCAAGGACCTTGGAGAACCGTCTAAAATCCGCAGTGACCGCTCCGCGATGAGAGGGATTGATGGTATCGAACATGTAGCATCCAGTGAGAATGTTAACGACCATTGCGAGGGGGCCGACCACGAGTGGGCGTTCCTTGCCCGGAGGGAAGAAACAGAAGGTACGCGAAGATTCTGCAACTATCCTCATTGTAACCTTCACGAAACCAAGAACAGGAGAGACGCTCTCGTAGACAGTGGAGGGAATCAGGACCGTCGTTGCTAGGTCTCGAGTCTCGGACTCGGTTGGAGTCTGCAGTACAGGTCTTTGTCCTGAGCCCTCGGGAGGCTGGCGGACAGTTCGCTTCTGAGACTGGTGGATCGTCTGGGAGTGGGCCAAGGCAGCAGTACCTGCATGCGTCGAATCTGTAGGATTCTGCTTTGCGTCCGGTTCAAAAGACGGGATCATTTTATACGTGCCTCGTCCAATAGTCAATTCTGCTTGTTGGGGATTTTCGAAGCAAATGCGTATACCAGCTGCGGATACATGCTCGCCCTTCAGTGATTTGGCCAGTCGGCTGAAGTGCTGAGCAACACCCCGATACTCGGAAACGTCACTGCTGTCATACTTGAGGCAACGAGGTTCAACATCGAAAACCATCTTGTAGGGGGTGATGGCCCATGGCAGTGGGTCGCCAGGCAAATGAAAAACGAAAGTACACAGCAATCCAGGCTGCACGACGAAGATCACCTTCCGAAAGCCAGGTATAGGCTCGGCATTGTCGTAGCTCCACAGCGGAGGAGGGTCTGCTGCGGAAAATCCACCCTGAGGGGCTAATACCGGATGATATTGCTGCCCAATGATACGGCTAGAGGCGGTCTGCTCCATAGCGCTTCTCTCGAACACTCGGGATTCCTGGTCGTCATGCGGCCTTTTAGTAATTGTACCACTCGAGGTAACACCACCCCGCGCTCCACGACGGTGACCGGAGTTAGCGGTATCGCTCAGGTTATCAACATCCGGCCCTTCGACGACCTTGAATAGTTCATACGGCTGACCGCCGAAAATCAGATTAACAGCAGTCCCAGAAGCTGGGCAGACCCTCATATCCCACCAGTTAAGTTGTGGAGAGGAGCCGTTGGGAAGCCTGCTCTCCAAATCTTCGAAGCTCCATTTGAGAATTCGCCTACCGAGCAGATTTCCCCTAGAATACATGAAACAACCAGCCCCGTCCGGCTCCAACTCGTGCGGGCCAACCGGAATCGCTGTTGCCACGCCCGGCTGCAAGAAGTGGAGGGTCGTCGTCATATTCGTGTAGAGCTCCATGACTATCCCCGCGAAGTCGCCGACAGGAGCGAAACTCCCATATGTCCCAGCCGCAACCAGAGTAGAGTCAGGGGCTACGACGTGGCTACGATGCAGGCCGAGGACTACGAGCTGTCCGAGCGTTCGGACCATTGTTCCAAGGATAACTAGGAGACGCAACGATTCGTTAGCTGTCGGTATGTCTCCTGTGACAGGAGTCCTGTCTCGTCTTCCTTTGTGAGAGCGCGCCCGGGCGTTGCGGCCCGGAATCAGGACACACAGCCCGGAACCTTTAGTGTACAGGAGGTCATCAATGATGACAATGTTGACTCATCATCGGCTCATATGCAGTGAACCTAAGCCGTTCATCCTGAGTATTTTTTCTTTACTACGCTAAGTAATGACCCGGAATCTCAGACCAGCTAGCAGCTGCGCAACCCAGCCATGTGGTGCGCCTCCGTTGATTGCATCCTATGGAGCTCTTCGGTAAGTATGCCCATCACGCTCTTCTCATGACTATCTACTGGAAACGCAAGTCCAGACTGATAGTGACATGGGTAGCAGTAATCAATAGTTACCATAGAGAGCACGAAAACGTCAGTCATTGACTGATGCCAACAATTGGAGAACTCGAGCAGATAGCTGGGACGGACGTTAATCAATCTCATCACTACTGATCGCACAACAGCCAACCAGTGTTTCTATAGCTAGAATGATGCACGCTTCATGCGTGACGCATGCAGACCGAGATTGGGAGATTATCTGTCTATCATAGACTGCATTAAGACATTCTTCTAACAGTAGGTTCAACTAAGACTCATAAAAAGAGTTGCTCGAAGTACGAGAGAACGAATAAGACAACCGACACAGTAGTCGGCGGTGGACACCGCTACGGGACAATACGCTCATGATTACGCTACTCGAGGAAGGGTAGTACCCTTAGGGTACCTTATGAAAATTGGCCTGCCAGTTACGCTGGTATCGGAAAGTGTGGGCGTATCGCCCCACGAGGCGGCACACAACCATCATGCGACTGCTGCGAACGGAGGGCTAATGTCAGTGCTATGCCCAAATGCTCAGGCCCTTCCTTGACTCAAGACCCTTGAGTCTTTGAAGGACCATGGGAAATCAGTAGCACTTCATGTCTTTGATGCGAATTTTCACTCTTCCTATGCAGTTTGTCGGAATGGATGTAGCTCTTTCTGTAGACTATGACCTAGTACCAATTTGGTACTAGGTCATAGTCTACAGATTGGTACTGCCAATCCTAAGCAGGAGGATCGGCGTGAACGAAGCTACGCCGAGCCCATCAGGGCACAAAGCTAGCAGTAGGTACAGGCTGTACCTTACAGCCTTAAGCGTTATAGCTGTAATAATGGCGAATGCGTGCTCAACCCAGCCCTCCGCTCCCTGGATGTGGAGGTGGGATCCGGGAGACTGCTGATTCGACTCTGGCCGGGTATGGGATGGGGTTGCTCTCGTGTCCCACTGAACCATGTAGGGCTCGAACTACTAGTTGGCAGCCCGCACCTGGTTGAACACCTCTGAGACTGTTGAATTCCGAACAGTTCAGAGCAGAGCCACTCACTGTTCACACTCCCAACCTCTGCTGCAGAGGCTCTGCATTGTGAAAATTTCGCTGTGAAAAGACCGACCGGGAAGAGATTATAGCTAAACGACTGACTCATAGTTGTTACTTAACACGGGAGTGTTCATGTGCAAGTGACATCATATAATCACTCTGGAAAGAGTCCGTAGAGGTCTCATTATGAGACTCTCAAATCAGGACAGGAATCAATGTACACTGATCCATGTTAGTGATAGGGTCAGTCGCGTACTCCCAACGCGCATCTGCTTACCTCGAGCCTGCCCCGGACCAGACCACTCAATTGACCGTCGGGCGTCCGAGCGGCGTGGGGAGAGAACATCATCGAGAGGCTTTTCATCAACTCATCATAGTCGGTAGCGTAGAGGAGCGCGATGGCAGACGTTGATGGTTGCTCAACACGAGCAAACTTATCGCCTCTACCCCGAATTTGTCGCCTCAGCATGGCCAGAAACTGATGCCGAAGCGGCTCTCAGCCACTCTTCTATTTTCGGAACGCTGCTCAGAGCCAAAGGATACCTTAGTCCCTCGATAACCAATTCAACCGTCCCCAAGGGTGAGTAGCACACCTCCACATCATATCCGTAAATACCACGGCCAAGCTCCTTCGATAGCCGTCTGAAAGCAGATGCGACTAGTCCACGCCTTGAGTAGTCGCTGTTATCAAACTTGAGGCATCCGGTCAGGATGTTAGTGACCATCTCAAAGGGACCGACCAGAAGTGGCGACACTCTTCCCGGCATGGAAGAAGGCGAATGAATGCGCCTAATCCGCCTCTATTCTCATCGTAACCTTCGTGAAATTGAGAATTGGAGAGACGCTCTCGTAGACAGCAGAGGGCTTTCGCCAACCGGGAGGACCCCCCAGAACCGATCCGGACGTCGGCCGTTTGGAAGTACGAGCGGCAGGGGACTCCTCGGCGCCTCTCTTGCGAGACTCCTGACTTGCCGGGACGCGTCTGCTAGCTTGAGTGCTCGGGGGCCCATAGGCTCCTTCGATTCCCAAGCCGTCTCCCTCTTGTTTGGAAGATGACAGCGCCCTGCAGGATCTCAACCTGCCCTTGAGGGTGCAGCTATCGTTGCATGTGGACGATCTATAGGACGGGGCTCTGTCGCTTCCTGTGTCACGGCAATCATATACCTTCCTCGTCCAATTGCCAATTCCGCCTGTGTTGAACTTTCGAAGCAAATGCGTAAGCCGGATGCAGTCACATACCGCAGCCCCTGGCCATCTAGCAATTCGGTCAGCTCACTATAGTGCCAAACGACACTGTAGTACTTGGAGACGTCGCTGTTGTCATGCTTGAGGCACTGGGGATGGATGTCGATAGCCATCTTGTAGGGGCCGATGGTCCATGGCAGTGGCTGGCGGGAAAAATACTAACTTACGTTTGGTGACGAGATTCATCGGCGACCTCATCCTTTGGCTACGTCCGCAGTTTTTTTTGACATAGAAATTTTCGAGTCGATGGATTCTGGCAGCGAATCGCTCCGCCCACAAAATCTCACCGGAAAGGTGAGAAAATGATTTTCTGAAAATCATGCCTGAAATCAAAACCTGGTTAACGTATCTGATTAATTAATGGCAATCAGCCCCCGAATCAGGATCCGCGTACCAACCCAGATCCTGTGATACATTATGTTTCATACATACTCACTTAGTGCTAGCCTACCTCACCCGGTCGTGACTTGCCTCGGCCCCGAGTGTCTCCAGTTCTGTCTTAAGCTCGCGTAACGATGCCAAACTACTCTGCGCATTTGCTTCTCTTCGCTAGGCGGTTACTTAGACGACCCCTGTTAGGTGTATAGAGCATTATGCCAGTCTCTTATAAAAATTTTACAGCAAAACGCGTTGTCATAACGCATCGGAAGTTAAGCCCACCGTCTGATAAATTCCTCAGGAATTATGCTAGTTCTGCGACGACGGGAAGTCCACTCCATTTCCAACTCGAGCCGTAATTTACATGTCTTCTCTACTCAACACCAAGGCTTTACCATGGGAGTCGCATATTCACCCTGCAGCAACTTATAGAGATTTCGATTTATAATGAAGTAGTCGAACAGCGGGTAACCTGCATGATTCTCGACCGTCCTTCGCGTTTGAAGCAAAAACGTGAAAAAGGCACACAAAGCGTCGACAAGCAGCGCTGACACGGTGTCAACGCAGTGACATCTCATCATGAACTAAAAAACAAAGGACGACTCTGGTCAAAGTCATTTCTATAGCGTCGGGACATTTGTGCCATCGAGTAAATTGAGCAGATCTGTGGGACTCCAAATATCCCTGGGTGGAAAATTGTCCAGAGGGTCGACCCTGCCCGGCTCCTCGATGGTCAGCCCACGGTGATGGTCAGCATTACCCTTCCTTCTCGCTTGGAGGTTGGGATCCCGCTCTGGACATGATAAACTGGACTGCACGCTCTTCAATGCGCGGCGGACGTCGACTCTCCCGCAATCCGACGGTCCGAATTCAAAAGGAAATTTCTAAGCGCATCTTTGTCCGATGCTCCCTGCGACTCATGAGATATCGGGTCCCTTTGACGAGCAACTTCACCCCGCTTGCTTGGCTACCGGGCGCGCCCTGTTCTGACGTTGAATAGCAGATCTCGATATCGCCAGAAAAGACCTTATTAAACCCTTTCCTAGCAAGTTCCTTTGAAAGCCGCCTGAATGCCCCAATTCTGGCGCTTCTCTGCGAGACCTCATTGTAATCGAACTCGAGGCACCCGCTGTGTATATTAGCAATCAACTTGAAGGGGCCGATTGTGACTGGTTCTCTATACCCTCCTGCCAGAAAATCTAAGGAGCACGATAAACCCTCTCTCATCCGCAGCATCACCCTCGTGAAAGAAAGAACGGAACCAACGCTAATGTAAACATCTGTAGGAGGGACTTTCACTGATTCCTGCGTGGTTTCGTTGTCAAGCGCCGACTGGGCGCGTAGCTGCTTCGGAAGACTGGAGGCCGAAATTTCCGTGGCCTTTCTCTTACTTCGCTCCCGGGGCATGCGTCCACTGGGGAGAAGCCTTGAAGATTCGCGACCACCCACGATGCCCGACGATCCACTCTCCGAGAGCGAGGGATTTAGGGGGCTCTCTCCTTCCATTGGGATATTCGTTAATGCCATTTCGAACTTCCTCCTCCAGATAGTCAAGGTAGGCCTTCGGAAACTTGAGAAGCAAATAGATATGTCCGCCGCCCTGACGAGTTGCTGGCCGCTCAGCGATTGGGACAGTACATAGAACTTCCAGGCAGCTTCACAATAAGCAGAGGGGTCGCTGGGATCATACGTGAGGCATTTGGTACGAGGGTCAAGCACCATCCTGTACGGGCCGATTACGTGTGATCTTATCTCCCCAGGAATGTGGAACGTGAAGGTGCACCATAACCCACTCGCTATGACCATCGTCACCCTCGCGACGCCGGGTATAGAATCAGAATTGTTAAAGACAGCAAAGAGGCTCGATATTCTTCCGCGCGCCTCACTCACAATGACCGTCAACGGGTGATGTTGCTGGTCCGAAGAAGGTTCCAAAGCAGGTTGCCGCACTCCGTTGTTCTGAACCCTATCGAGCTCTTGAGGACCCGTGGGGCTCGGGGAACCACCTGAGACCGCTACATCGTGATGTACTTCTCGGTTGATATCCTGGAGGTCCTCCGGGCTACCTACAAGCGGCGCTCCATCAAGTTTGAATAGCTCATATGGCTGACCGTGAAGCACGAGATGAACAATACAATCAGAGACCTGACAGACTCTCACATCGCGCCAGTAGAGTCGAATGGAGGAAGTGCTATTGAGTCTCCTCTCCACCTCTTCAAAGCTCCCCTGTAGAATTCGCCTCTCCAGAAGCTTCCCCGGAGAATACACCAAACAACCAGCACCGTCCGGCTTCAACTCGTGCGGGCCAACGAGAATCGCTGTTGCCACGCCGGGCAGGAAGAAGTGGAGGGTCGTCGCCATATTCGTATAGAGCTCCATGACTATCCCCGCGAAGTCGCCCACAGAAGCGAAGCTCCCATATTTTCCCGACGCGACCAGAGTAGAGTCAGGGCCGTTGACGCTCCCGTTGGCGCAGAGGACCCGGTGGATCACGAACAGGATGAGTCGTCGCGGCATTTTAGAAAACAGTAGCGGAGACGGTGCGTTCCGTTGGCTACCTTTGCGTCTCCCGTCTCTGCGTTCTCCACCAGGGCGCGTCGCGGCGTTGCGGAACTAGCAACAGCGCAAGAACTGGATTTCCCTAATCTGGCGAGTCGTCAGTGACTACTAGCTCCAACAACAATGAGGATAGATTCTTTGTTGCGTATAACGCTAGCGCATTCCGCAACACGCACGAAGTTTGCAACAAAACTAACGTAAAAAGTGTTTACTAAACACGCGTCGGGGTACTTACTGTTCGTAGTGAACGTTCCTCCAATAATCGTTCATTCGCATACACCATTTGTTTCCATCGGTCTCTATGATGTGTTGTGATAGTCTGCACAATTTCTGTCTCCCATTGATCTTGCTCTGTTCTATGATAGAACTTCTATCGATTAGCTATGGTATCGTTGTCCGTGGTCTTATGTGTCTTATCTCCACCAATAAAGATGTGTTGTGTCTAGAGTATCACATGTGTGTAGGTCAAATTTACCATTCTTATTGGGAAGTACTGGGAATATGCGATCACTACTCGGGACATGCCCCTCCATATCATTGTATGATATCTCACGGTAGCGACGAGGCCACTGTGAGTTTGGAAAGAGGGGTGCCGCAAGGCAGCGCCTTGGGCCCCTTCCTATTTCTGTTGAGCACCCTCCTGGTCCCGCCAGGCTCGTGCGCTCGGGTATGCTAAGGGACTAGACCAATCTCTCTTGGTCAAGGGCTTGACTCTCTTTCAGGATCGCGGTGGTGGTGATACGGTGCAGCGCTGGCGGGGTTTGCCCACCCATTGGGTTGGCAACCTTGGCACCCCTGTGTCACCACTGCCATCTCGGAACGTGAGGAGACCAAGAGCTACGCACTCGAGGATCTCCGAACTGAGAACGCCATCTTCACGGAAGGCTCGGTAGTCAAGGACGTCAAGACCGGCGCTGCTTTGGTCAGCTATCGCTGCTACTACAGACTGCGAACTTCTACAAGAAGAATTAGAAGAGGTAGAACTTCTGTAGAAGTTCTCGATTCGAGAATCTCGAAGCAGTCCGCTGGATAGTCTCGACGGCGGATGATGAGGTCTGGGAGATCTTTACGGACTCACAAGCTGTAATCAAGATCCTGTCGACCCGAGCATCTACGGGACGTTGGGACCAGGCGAGGCAGATTCATCTGTCTTTGTTGTTCGTTTTTCGAAATCCCTGGCAGGGTATCACTTCGGTGGGTACCTGGGCAAAGTTCTATCCGTGCCAATGAACGGGCTGACGAGTTGGCAGCCAAGCGAGCCTGCATGAGGGGAGCCACTACGGAGACGGAAATCAGTGACCCTTGGGGCCCCCAAGGGTCCTCACTGAGGACTGCTCACACTGACTGGGGGATATCAAGGGCCCCTTGACATCCCCCAATCAGTATGGGCCCCTTGACAAGGTGAAGCTGGTCGTCAGTCAGTACGAGAGTGGTGGTCAGACAAGAGGGCCAGCATGGGCACATCTGTCAATGACTTATTTTACTGCGCTTCATGTGCTCGTCTGTGGATCCGCGGGGAAATCACGGTAGCCAGCAGTGCCGTTGTATTCGGAAGGGCCCCAACTCCAGCCCATGTTTATAGATGTGGGGTGGTCAACTCGCCAGAGTGTGACTGTGGGGCGCCGGTGGGGAACACTCGGGCCGAGTGACTCGGCACTACCTCCTCTCCTGCCCACTCTCAGAGCAGGCTAGGAAGAGGGTTAAGGGTGGTGAACCCGAACCCTACCATTCATATAAATTAGGAGTTGATTCGAAGCGACGGAAGTCCTTCAATCAACTCTGGTTGGCTCTCATGCAGTATCTACACCATTTTCCGACGGGAAATTCCCTTCCAAGTTTGACAAGTGAGCAAGCAAGAATGACAATATCACAAGCAAGTTTGACATTAAACATGCAACTCTGCAAGTTTCCCGCGGGCGGCGCCGCACGCGCAATGGGATATTAGCCGTTGGAGCCAGGGTGGTTCAAGTGGAAAGAATCATTTTTCCTTTCCGTAGCTTTCTCAAGGAAACTTTTCAGGAAGGGATACTCCCGGAAAGAATGCAAATTCAAGGAAATTTGTTAAAAAACCAACAATTTGGCTCAGTTTTTGCCACTTTTGGGTATTTGGGGTCTTATATTCTAAATAACCTCTAGCTCACCTCGGCGATGTGGTTCGGCTGCCCCTCAGTTGTTGCAAGGTGACCCCATTTTATTGGCCGAGGACATGGCGCGCCTTACGCGGTACATCGCCCCACGCCCCAATGTCGAGGAGGAAGGGAGTCGAGCAGATAGCCATAACCTCGCGTACAAATGCCGACTCATGTAGCCAGGCGATAATTGGAATGTTGCTGAGGGGTCGCTCGTCAATGTAGTTGTGTTAGTGCACAACTAAGATCCTTAGCTGAGCTTGCCGATAGTGAATGAGTTTATTAGTGTGATCGTGGATAGAATCTCAGTATTCCACTGAACCATCGACTTGAGTATCGTCATAGTACTACCATCTCACTGTTGACCCTCACAGCGAAGCTCAGAATAGAGACCCGGGCATTCTGAGTATATGATTGACACAGCGATACTACTCAACAGTGTTGAGTCAACACAAATGCCTTCGCATACCAATACTGCGACATCACAACGCTAAGAATATATACAGGTCATGCCAGTCAACACTGAACAGCGCTGACGAACACTGAAGAGCCAGAAATGAGGCTAGCTTGATGGGCGCTTGACGGTTCATCGGAGAGCAATAAAAACACGCAGACTATGAGTGAGCAATGGGCAGGGGCTTAGCTCGGAGCACATACATGCAATGAGTTGCATTTGAGTCCGGAGCTATCGACCAGACCGGGAAACAAATAGCAAGGATTTCACCCCTTTGAGGGAGCATCTTTCCCATACAGTTCCACATTGGCCCTTCGCGCCGCTGTGGTTCACCAGCAAGAGACCCCGTGGAACGTAGCTGAGCCTTCTGCTGACTCAGAAGTGGCGAGACTTTAGCTAATGTCGGAGCTTAATCAGCAGCATCAGTCAATTTCCAAAAGCCTGATAACCAGCAGGTCGATGCAACATTTCCTCTCCGGAGGCTCCAAGGGCTCGTGTTGAAGCGCCCGCTTCCGTGCCACCCACGTTTTCGATAAGATCGAAGAAACCGGCGCTGAGGTCACTGGGACTCCATGAAAGATCGTTATAAACAACCTCATTCAACATATCATCGGGAAGGTAGGAAGCTTGCGACCCTTGCATGAGTTCCTCCAACGGCCAATCATTTGCTCCGGCGAAGAGTGGGAGATCTTTACCATAATCGCTTTGGTGTCCCCTATTTTGGAGGAACGACTTGAGTGCAGTCTTGGATCCGGTGAGGACAAGTCTAGTAGCCTCACCGAACCTCATTGGGTACCTTCTCTTTTTGATAACCAGGTCCACCTGCAACAACGGCGAGGTGCAAACCTCGAGATCAACCGAACTCATCCCTGGCAGGCGTCTCAAAGCGAGCTCATCGGACAGGTGTCTGAAGGCCCATGTAGTTCTCCCGAGCGCTACGTTGTCTCGGTGATCGAACATGTAACAGTCGTCGAGTAGACTCGCCACAATTCTGTGAGGGCCCACCGATACTGGCGTTGCTAATCCCGGAATCCAGAATTTGAACTGGCACTCCAAATCGGTCGTAAGATTCATCTCCACCTCCGTCAAGTTGAGAATAGGAAAGACGTTGTGGTAGACACCGGGCGGCGGTGGTCTGGCCGCTAGCTTCGGCTCGACCCGACTCTTAGGTTGGCGGCGTGACTGTTTGAGAGGGCCGGAGGGAGAGCTTTCTGTTGCTGCTCTTTTCCTTCCCGGCACACCAGTAGCGATCGAATGGGCGTCGTATTGGTCTCCACCCGCCCATCTTCTCCCAGAGATAGTTTCGGAACCTTCAGCAGGAGAATCCGGAGAGTTCGAGAACTGTAATGTGGCTGTTGCCAAAGGAGGCTTTAGCTTCATCGCATACCGCTTCACGCCGATAACTAATTCAGTTTGCATTTGCGTTGCGAAGCAGACTTTGAACAAACTCGAGCTTATCCTCCCGTGGTTTTGCCGAGCAAGGTCATCAGATAACCGGTTGAATGCCCAGGTTACTTTCATGCGGGATGACGCATCGTCGGAGTCGAACACGAGACACCAGCTGTGAAGGCTAACAGCCATCTTGCACGGACCGA
The DNA here is from genome assembly GCA_013115135.1 of Perkinsus olseni. Classification (NCBI taxonomy): domain Eukaryota; phylum Perkinsozoa; order Perkinsida; family Perkinsidae; genus Perkinsus; species Perkinsus olseni. The sequence continues at coordinate 21,819 of JABANP010000436.1, forward strand.
CTTTCCGCGGATTCTGCGACCAAGCGTAATGAAACTCGAACCAGCAAGTGAGCGACTCCTTCACCAAGGTCATCTTCACTTTCTCAAAGCCAGGAATGGGCTCGTCATTTTCGTAGACACCGGAAGGAGGAATCTTTGCCCTCGGTGCTTCGCGCTGAGAGCCAGCCATTGATGGCTGTGGTTGCCTAGTATGAGGCTCAGCTGCCGTAGTCCTCTCCACAGGCTCGGGGGTACCCTGGTAGCTTTGAGCGTTCATGGGGTTCAAATAGTCACGCCCTGCCGTTTCCTGACGGCGTGCTCTCTCAGTAGCTTGCCCGTGGTCGTGAGTGCTACCCCCAGGAAGCACTACATCGGCCTTGCGCAAGACTAGTGCGTCACCCTCGAATACCAGTAAGGTAAGCGTGCCGGACGTGGTCTGACAGACCTTCATGTCACGCCAATCGAGAAGCGAAGCAAAGATGTCGGGACGGGTTTCTTCCAACTTCTCGAAGCTCCGGGTGAGCAGCCGCCTCTCAAAAAGCTTCTTCTTAGAAAACACCAAAAAACCAGCCCCATCGGGCTCCAACTTGTGCGGACCAACAGAAGTCGGCAGCGTCATGCCGGACAGGAAGAAGTGGAGAGACGTCATTATATCAGGCTCTATCACCACGAGAATCTTCGTTAAGTTGTCGACCGCAGCTACGCTCTCGTACGTACCGGGTTCGATGGCGCTATGCACAACGATACTGCCATTAGCGGGGACCAGTCCGAAGAAAGCGACAAGTATGAGCTCTCGCACCATCATGTCAATAGGATAACAACACTGATGATAAGGAAGTAGCGGAAACGCAAAATTTTCCCGCCTCTTGTATCTCGTCCGCGCATCAGAGCTCGTCCCGTCATCGAAGACCAACGCCGCACACGATCCACCATCATGGAAACTATTGAGCGTGGAGCATGTTGTTGTAAAAGTGACCTTCATTAATTTGTATTCCTCAGGAGGCGTAGAAAATCAGCAGCTTCCTCGGGGCTCAACTCGAGGATTGTCAAGGATTCTCGGATGGCCTGAGAAATGCAACAGCAGCGTTACTGAACTGCCATGAACCCGGTGGCGATTCATACGCGGGCAAGAGAATCTCTGCCTTCAGTCGAGCCTCTCTCATCCTGACCGAGTGACACAAGTGTTATCCTGAAGAGCACCGCATATCCGAGCTCGAAGCGTGCGTATCGCGGAAAAAGTAGCTCGAGAGCCAGTCCCACATGTCCCGGAAAACAGTAACGGAGACGCTGTGTTCCGTTGTCTGCCTCCGTGTCTCCCGTCTCTGCTTCCCCCGCCAGGGCGCGCCGCGCCGCCGCCGTGGAACTACCAACAGCGCGAGGGTAGAGCTACTCAAATCTGATGACTGATCGCAACTACAGATTCTTGATTCTTGTTGCGAAGAATCATTCTTCGCATTCTTCAAGAATGCTAATGCATTACGCAACACGCACGAAGTGTATCACAAAATAGTGTCGACACGCATCAGCGTAGTTGCCGTTTGTTGGGAACCACCTCTCCAATAGTTGTTTATTCGGATACACTAGTGGTGTAACACCACGGTGTTCGATCTCTCTCTACGGCGTGTGCAGATCAATGATATCTTAGCGCCCTCTATGTGCTTGCTCTAGTGGGAACCTAGTAGTTACTATTGAGACTCATTTCAATGTATGCACAACTAAGAAGTATCAAGGGCCCAACTTCTTTTCCTGTGTCCCAATTTCCGTCACAGTGTCGAATAATAATTCGATAGCTCGTCTTTGTTTGCACAACTATGAGACCTTCACTTAGCTTGACGCAAGTGAATGAGTTTGTCAGTATCACCGATGATAGAATTTCAGGATTCTACTCGACTCTTTCGAGTACTCAACTGATTAACAGTAATTCACGTACCGTCTCACTGTGAACTCTCACAGCGAAGCTCGGCTCACGGACCCAGGCATTTTGAGTATAATTAACACAGTGATGCTACACAACACAAATGCCTTCACACACCAATACTTCGTGATCACAACACCGAGAATGCATACTTTTCACGCCAGTCAACACTGAGCAGTGTTGACAAACGCTGAACAGCCAAGAAAGAGGTGAGATTGCAGGGCGCTTGACGGTCTATCGGAAAGCGGTAAAGATACGCAGAATTGCCCGGACAGCTCCCCATTAGCGCTTCGAATCGGCGAGGTTGAGCAGCCAGACACCGTGGAGAACGTAGCTGAGCCTTCTGCCGACTCAGGAGTGGTGAGACTTCAGCTGATGTCGGAGGTTTATCAGCAGCATCGGCCAGTTTTTCACCAGCCGGCGAACCAGCAGGTTAATGCAACACTTCCTCTCCGCAGATTCCTCGAGCTCATCCAGAAGCGACTGTTTTCGAGCTAGCCACGTTCCGGTAAATCGAAAAGACCGGGGTCAAAGCTGCTGGGGCTCCAAGAAAAATCATCATCAACAACCCCGTCCAGAATATCATCGGCGGGGTAGGAAGCTTCCGACTCTTGCATGAGTCCCTCCAACGTCTGATGATCTCCTCCAGGATCAAGAGGCCGAAGATCTGTACCACCATCACTCTTGTACCCCCTATTTTGGAGGAACGATTTGAGTGCAGCCTTGGTACTCCCAGGAACTCGTACAGCAGCATCTCTCCGCGGCACATCCGTCTCTGCAGCCTCGCTGGGTCTTATTGGATACTTCACCGCGTTACCAATCGAATCCATTTGCATTGAGGAGGGGCTATCTTTCAACTCTCGCGTGAGATCCCCCAACGGCTGAAGATTTGCTCCGGCGTCGAAGGGCTGAAGATCTGTACCATCATAGTTCTGTTTTCTCCTATCTTGGAGGAACAACTTGAGCGCAGCTTTGGCAGCACTCCCAGTGACAAGTCCAGCAGGGAGCCTCGCTGGGCCTCATTGGATACCTTATCGCTCCAATAACAAGATCTACCTGCTCTGAGGACGAGGCGCGAACCTCGACATTATTCATGTAGATCCTCGACAGGTTTCTCCGAGCAAGCTCATCGGACAGGTGTCTGAAGGCCCATGCAGTTCTCCCGATGGCCACGTTGTCTCGGTGATCGAACTTGTAACAGTCGTCGAGTAGACTCGCCACAATTCTGTGAGGGCCCACCAATACTGGCGTTGCTAATCCCGGAATCCAGAATTTGAACTGGCACTCCAAATCGGTCGTAAGATTCATCGTCACCTTCGTGAAGACGAGAATAGGAAAGACGTTGTGGTAGATTCCGGGCGGCGGTGGTCTGCCCGCTAGCTTCGGCTCGATTCGACTCTTAGGTTGCCGGCGTGACCGTTTGAGAGGGCCAGAGGAAAGGTTTCCTGTTGCTGCTCTTTTCTTTCCCGGCACACCACTAACGATCGAATGGCCATGGCCCTTGTCCCCACCCGCCCATCTCCTCCCAGAGATAGTTTCGGAACCTCCAGCAGGCAAATCAGGAGAGTTCGAGACCTGTGATGTGGCTGTTGTGGCTGTATCGGAGATACCCTGGAAGCCTCGAGTGACCATAGAGCGCGAAGGGGCGTCCCCCGCCGTTTCGTGATGGCGTGCTCTCTCAGGAGCCTCCACGTGGAGGTGAGCGCTGCCTCCAGGGAGCACTCCATCAGCCTTGCGCAAGAGAAGCGTCTTGCCATCAAATACTAGTAAAATGAGAATGCCGGACCTAGTTGGACAGACCCTAATGTCACGCCAATCGAGGTGCGGAGCGAAGATGTCCGGGCGGCTTTCCTTCAGCTTCTCGAAGTTCCGGGTGAGCAGCCGCCTCTCGAGGAGCTTCTTCTGGGAATACACCAAACAACCAGCCTCGTCCGGCTCCGTTTTGCGCGGGCCAACGGAAATTGGCAGCGTCATGCCGGACGGGAAGAAGTGGAGGGACGTCATCATATCAGACTCTACCGCCACATGGATCTTCGTTAAGTTGTCGACCGCAGCTACGCTCTCGTACGTACCGGGTTCGACGGCGCTATGCACAACGATACTGCCATTAGCGGGGACCAGTCCGAAGAAGGCGACAAGTATGAGCTCTCGCACCATCATGGCAATAGGATAACAACACTGATGAGGAGGCAGCGGAAACGCGAAAACCTATCTTTGCACGTTTCGTGTCTCCCTTCTGAACATCAGCGCTCGCCAAGTCGTCGAGGAGAACGCCCTCACGGTGCACCATCATGGAAACTATTGAGTGTTGAGCATGTTGTGGTGCTTCATGAATTTACATGCCGCAATGGGCGTAGAAAATCAGCAGCTTCCTCGGGGCTCAACTCGAGGATCGTCAAGGATTCCCGAATGGCCTGAAGGTTGTCTCTGAACTGTCATGAATCCGACCCCGATTCCCACGCGAGCGAGAGTGTCTCTGCCTTCAGTCGAGCCACTTTCATCCTGACCGAGTGACGCGAGTGTTATCCTGAAGAGCACCGCATATCCGAGCTCGAAGCGTGCGTATCACAAAAAAAGCCCGAGAGCCAGTCTCACATGCGCATGTCAGTGTCGTCATCGGCCGACCCCAAAAGCCTTTCGGATGATATATCTCCGCTAGTCGACTCCAAGACGCTCGAAACGTCCGACGCCTCGGGCCTAACCGTCTGGACAGGCTGACGCGAGCCCATCTCCGAGTGCGCTGAAGGACAGAGGGTGCATCACAGGAGGAGACTTTTCACGATGCTGGAAAAGATACAAAACTCATTATGAGTTCTCATACAAGACGTCCACTGGCTACCCACACGGAAACTGGACACCACACCGCAAGCTAGTCATGAAATACTTGAGCGTATCATTGACGCCATTACTGTAGGGAATGCTTTGGTTCGTTCATCGCGCAAGGCAAATGAGGGCGGGCAGAGACAAACCCGACCTCGAAGAGTCCAGGACTCTCATAAGCGTATGGCATGGAAGTGATGATACTATTGCTGGTCGACCGGTGCCCACCTGCAGGCCTTTGCATCTGCGCCACGTGGTGAGTTGGGAGGTGCGCGATGCTACGTCGGACAGGCGCTACCCGAGTGGTCTGCTTCCGAGCCCGCCGACCCTAAAATATGAAAAATCAGTCTACCCAGCTGCATCGCACCGCATGTAAGACGGCGCCACAAACCACGCAGTGAAATAGGTTACTGCTTCTTCCTGAGCGCGCCTGGCTTCCTGCTCCCTCAGAGAATGCACTTCCGCGGTTACCTGCAAATTTAATGAAGCAACTGGGGACCACAAGAAATCCTGCGCGTTCGAAGTATGCCGGTGCCATGAACCCTCACGGAGAAGACAAGCGGCAAAACCGCCACTGAAGAACCGTTCAAAATACGCTGCGCTCGCACTGGATATGCAATTCGAGTAACGCAGCGTTTTTCAGGAATGAACGGAGATCCTACACCGAGCAACTGCTCGCCGCTACAACTGATACAAAGTTGTGAGACCTCTCAAGCAAAGAGCTATATGCAACAGGCTGGGCTGGTCCTCCACGAGAATACCGGCTCGGTATTGTCGGTGTTTGACTGCAATCTTACACACAGTGAAAAAAGTGCATTCGATTGGTGAGCGCCCCCGAAGGACCCCAACACACCGTGAGGTGACGCCTCGCTACTCACCTGCTCGAGCTTTGCCTTAGTGACTTCCAGTTGCCGCTTTAACCGTTCCAACTCAGCCCGCAACTTGCTCTCTCTTTCCTTGCCTTCCGCTTCTGCCCGGCTAGCTCTCGACAGAGCCTACAAAAAACAGATAACAATGATGACATCACGAAGAAGTCTTTCTCGGCCCGCCAGAAGCGGAAACCCTCCGAGCTACCTCCTGGGCTTCCATCGCTTTACCCTTCATCTGCTCCGCCATCCTGGCTTGTCGCTGCGCGTCCGCCCGGGCATTTTTGAGTCGGGTCTCAGAATCATTTATTTTGGCTTCGACTTCGATTCCATGACACTTGGTCGCCGAAATCTCTTTTCTTAAATCGTTGATAGTCGCCTAAAAACACCCCAAAATTAGTCACCCGGTTTCTGCGCGGTCTACATAACACAATAATTGGGCGTGGCCACTATGTTGTGCCACTCGGGTGTATCGGGTGACATAGGATGCAACACACAGGAAATGGTGTTCTAAGCCATATTAAGCCATGTATTTCATGGAGAAAGTGTCTCGCCTCGAGCACAGCGGAGCGAAGCCCATCACACAAGCTTCACTAAACAAGCGTACAGTCACGAGCTCTATTCTGTTCACATCGTGAACTAATTCGTCGTGAAAATCGCAAAAATTCAGATTTTCCCGCTATTACAAAATTGCTGCCCTCAATAAGTCGAACTGCCTTAGTATTTTGATGAGAGTTATTCAATAGTTTTATCGATCAGCTGCTTCATCGACGGTGTCCTCGTTTCAGAGAGCGATAAGTGAATTTCGCACCACTGGTGAGTGTAACCAGGTGTACTGCTCTATGTGTTCTAAACCTGCGATGAGATTGTGTTGACGTCTACTTGTGTATTCTGTCTCCAGTATCTTAGCGCGAGCTAGTACTGGTCTGAGTTACTGTCCTTTCATTAGTAAGGATATTAAGTTAAGCCTTTAACAACTCTGTGTGAGTGTAGTTGTAGTGGTATGAACAACATTCACTACAACCCGTCCTCTACTAGCCCGATCTACTCACGTTACGTTCTACTATTACATCACACGGCACGACATAGTACGCCTCTGTCAGACCGTTCTGCGAAAGCATTTCCCATCCTAGTGTATTCTGAGCTTTCCACTACAATCAGAAAAACCCACATCCCGAGACTTTAGATCCCTCCGACAGCATTTCAGTTTGGCCACCACCTCGCTATCCGCCTCGCCTTTGCGATTTTCGCCCGCAGCCTGAAGCTCGCCACGATCACCGCAGAAAAGGAACCATCACGAATCACCTCCGCGGCGAGCAGGGCTCGCTCCTTCTCCTTCACAGACTCTCGTGCCACTCTGAGTTCTTCGCGTAGGGCGCGTATTTTTATCTCTTGCTGACTGAAGCAAGGGCCCAGCTTGGATGCTCGACAATTGCGCGATGAGACGACGCTGCCATCCGCCACCCCACTTGGTCTTTTGCTTAGTCCGTCGCAATTCTTCGACCGCCTCTGTCATCTCAGCCATCACATTAGCCTTATCGATTCTTTCAGTTTCTATTACCTACAAAGACAGTCCATGCAACACAGAGTATTCCTAATCTACCTCCCATCCGAGAACGGGCGGCCACGAGCGATGCCGCGCGGGAGGTCAAAAAAAGGAAAACGACGCAAAAAATCGAAAAATACGCAGAAAAAACACCCGCGATTTTCTTGCCTTGTTCAACCGGCGCAACTCCTCATTAGCATCAGCCAGCCTGCGACTCGTCTCTATCCGAGCCACCCGTTTCTCCTCTCGACACTCGGCCAAGTCCCTCTTCAACTGCTCCCTCTCATTACGCAGATTCCCAATTTCCTATCGAGCCAAAAATCATACCAATACCCGTCCCTTGGCGGAGGAGGGTACCTCTCTGAGCGTTCTGACCGTTTCCAAACGCCATGGGTTGCCGGATGACGCCTTAGGAGCGATCCTGGACGGCGGTGGCGCTGTCACCATCACCATGCGGCGTCGGGGAGGTGACGAGGATTGCGATCGGATTAGGTTGGCCGTCATTTTCTGAAGCAGGAAGCACGTTGTGTAAGTTGACGTCAGAAGTCGAGCAGATTTCGCTCCGTCAAGAATGGTCTCTCAAGTACGGAACGCCCACTATATCCGATCTCACTCCTAGATAAAGCCTGGGAATCAGTACACCATTCTCGGCACTGCTGCTGGTATCAACGGTACAGTAGTGTAATATACTCTAATACCACAACAATCGGATACTACAGCATACTCGATGGTATGCTAGTATCGTCAGGGAGTCAGTATACTATCTCATTACAACGACTCGCATAATTCGCAGCGAAGCCGCCTGCGCGGATGCATTCGCGGACTTCACCGAATCCTCAAGGATGATGATCTCGGCCAGTTTCGATAAGCAGCCCGTGATGATAGGATCCCCTCACCTCTGCCTTGCCAAGTACTGCGGCCAGTCTATCCGTCATCATCCTCTCCTCAAGGCTCAAGCTGCTGCTGCTGGACACAGCCAGCCGACGTGCCGTCTGCACCCCCTTCGTACGGCATTTGAGTCGACTCTCCGCAGCCATCAAACTCGCCTTCAGCTCCTGACCATCCTATCATCATCACCGACGATACCCGACAGACTTTCTACCTCAACCTCCTTATTAAGACCGTGAATGACCCGCTGAGAATGACAGCAATTCCGTTCACTCGTGGCCAGCACTTGATGGCTCTCGTCTGCGGACGGCCCTCCACGCAGGAACCCGACAGAATGACCCCACCGAGTGCTCTCCGTAATTCACAAATTTCCTTCCGAAGTTGAGGACACTGTAGACAAGCAGGCGGGGCACCTCGAGAAGGGACAACAACACAACGTCCGATCCCGTCTATCGCCTCCCGAGCTGAAGCTAGTAATACCCTCAATCGAAGTCCATCTCGCTACTCCAACTCTCGCCTCCAAAGTCGCGACTTCGACCCTATATAAAATGGCACGGTCGGAGATCGATTCGTAAGAGCCGCTCCTCACTGCGTTCCCTTGGCCATCGTGTCCATAGCGGTCTGACAGCCCACCGTCCACGACGCTGTATTCTCGGTTTGAACGCCTCCATCACTGGTTAGCAGCTCGATCGTTTGCGACGCCACGGACTCCAGCTTAGACAACTCTGAGTTCAACACAACCGACAGCCGCTACACTCCCCTCAGCCATCGCAAGACCGTGGTTGCCCTCGACGAACCTCTCGGCAACTCAGAGCGTAGTGATAGGATCAGTTCCCCCCCGCCGCCACCACTACTCTCTGTATCAATCGACTTAGTCGTGAGCTGCGCTTTCGCCTCCGCCAGCCTGTCAGTAACGTCCTTGTACCTGTATGAAGAACAGCATGAAGACACCGCAGTACCGGCAGTTATGGCAGAATTAGCGCCACACTATCACTGGATCGGATGCTTCCCTGTAGCCACATCAACAACTTCGGTGGCACGCATGGCCATATACAAGATAGAGCTGGACAGCCTGTGCGCGTCAATCCTCAGAACTATCACGGCAGAGGGCAATAACCCCCTCAGTGGGCGGTAGACAGAGAGTGAAAGCTATCTTCGAACGGCCCCATGTATTGATTGCATACGTGCAAGAGAGGCCCCCTCCTCGGTAAGTCGAGGAATTAGACAGTACACGATCCAAGCGAAAGTACATCATGACGTGTGATGACTCTTCATTCCGTCACGCCAGCTATCGCCGCTCCCCAGGCCTGTTCTCTAGTTCCCGCTCACTTCCGATGCATCAGCCTCTGCTGCTCGGCCATGACCTCAACCCTCCTCAGCACAGCGTCGTATCGATGGACATGCTCCTGCGCACGGAGCCTTCCCGAGACGCCCTGTAATTACAGCCGTACTCACCTGGACGCGGGACTCTACCAATCGCTCGATCTCCTTGTCTCTAGCTGCCTCTGCCTCCTTGGGCTCCTCTTGCTCCTCGCTGCCCATCGCACAACGATGCTCTGAGACACCCGTCCCGCTACTCCTACTGGGTGACATTGGTTCCCTCATCACACGAAAAGTTGTCGCGTTCTCCCTCAGTCCCTACCCAGATGGCTCAATTGTCCTACCAGATATTCATGCTCTCACATAATTTGTTAGGAGCAACTACTCATCCCTAATAAGCTACAAAGCAGTAGAAGGCCCGGACCGGGATAGTCGAACACCGTAGGCCGGTTACCCGCGGCCACCGGTAATTCACAGCAAGAGAGAAGACGACGACAACAGCCAATTCGTATGGGTCCATCAATTTCGTGTACACATGGTCGTGCACGAGCCCTGGAGGCTGTCCCGCAATCAACCTCATACAAAGATTCCTATAAACGATATCATCCGGAAAATAGTATCATTCCATCAGCACTCTCGTCGCAGAGCTGCCCACCCGCAGTTGTCTTCTTGCTTATGTCCCTGGCCATAGCCTCGCACGAAGTGAGCAGAAGTCGCAGATCGGCCGACGAGATGCTGTTGGGTGAGCGCCCCTTCTTTGTGGTGCTGCTGATTGTACTGACAGAACGATGATGCGCCGACAAGGAGATCCGGAGTATGTGAGAGTGACGGCGCCTTCGATTTCTCTGGTTGGCACTCCTGCGTGAGACTGCATGAGAACAAAGTCTTCAGGCCGACAGCTTTTGAGGGTGACGACCCTCACCAGAAGAATTGATGGGGCCAAAATCGTGGTATTTATCAATAGCAATTAGTAAAATTATTCCGCTTGCCATACAGCGAGATGCCGCTCCGGCAAGTTACTATGACTTTTACTACGCATCCAGATTGAATCCAACTATTTTCTGGGATCGAACTTCGATCGATTAGTTCACTGGGATAACCAATCAACCAACTTCCAGAGATAATGCATTCAATCGTCAATCCGACCTTCACTTTCAGAAAGCATCTAGTGCAATCATAAATGTAGTGAGTGGATAGTACCCACCTCTCGACGCTCTGCTGAATCCTTATCAAGACTCTCAGGAGGGCACGCTCGACTGCCACACCCTCATTGGGCGTCGTAGGGGATGATCCCTGTAGGAGGAGGATGACCTGAGTGCACCTGATGAGGCCTTCCGGAGGGGGCTGTCTAACCTGTCGCTGGGCCGCTAGAATCCTCTTCAGCTTCCTCTTATCAGTTTTCGACGAATCGGCTGCCGCTGCTGGCCCATCATCCTTTTGGGAGAGGTCCGCCTCTCCCCGCTCGAACCTGTACTTCCGTTGAATTGGCCGGTAGAACCGGTGCGACTGACAGGGCCTAGTCTGGTAGTAGCAGACTGGTACGATGATTAGCGGAGACAATCAAGAGGTCCCGGGTTCGATCCGAGGTTGAAGCATCGCCGCAAACGTATATCCAGTCCAAACAGACGCATGGGGACTCGAGCACCGTAGCTCACCTAGCCAGTTCACCACACACGCTCTGCAGAGCAACCAGGGCGTCAGATTCGCTGCCCTCCCCCGACACCGCCGCCATGCACACAGCCAAACGTCTGATGATAAAGCCGCTGCTACGACTGTCCTCGAACGCCCTGCCCGGCTATACTTCCGAAGCTGCTCCAGCTGCAGCTTCAGCCTCGATGCCTCCGCTGCATGGCCTTCTATCGTGGTCATGGAGACCTGCAAGAGCGCCAGTGAGACGACACCGGCCATCGCCTCCGGTCATCGCACGGCCCGCTCTGCCTCTAGCTTCTCCTTCATCTCTGTTATCTCTCTTTCGAGTTCTACCCGAGCACTAGCCAGCTCATCTTTATGAAGGACCTATCAAAAATCTATCGTCCATGCGCCCTAGTAGGGCGAGATGAAAAAAAGCAGCTCCGAGCACCGGGAAACTCTCATAGACGTTCAAGGCCCACATGGGTCTTGGGTCGCTACGAAACTCTGTGCTGTAACCCAGGCTAGTAGAAGTTAAGGCGGCTGAGTATCCAACAGGCCGAGCCGCGTCCAAGTATCGAGGAGAAGAAGAAGGGCGCCGGTTGGTGGTGCCTTCCTAGGTGGATTGTACTGCCTAGAGGCCTTCTGGCATCAACGACGAAGACCTCCCAAGTTCACATTGTCAACTATCATCGTCTGATGGTAAACACTTTGGTCAGTCAAGCCGTGTTGTTTTCTTTGTTTCCATCAGCCGCGATCAGCACGGCGACCGAGATCAAAATCATAGAACGTTCCCGATTCGGACAGGAAAGACTTCTGGCTGATCCCATCAACTAACTAGTAGAGCGGGGTTACCGGCAGTAGCCTACGGCTTCCCTTCAATTTCCTCACAAAGAAAATGCCAGTGTAGCAGAGGACTCGAGTTCAACGAACGATTTGGCCACGCTGTGCTACCATACCACTCCTCGCCCTCATCCTCCTAGGATCTTCACTATCACACGTACACTGGAAAGTCAATCTCTCGATAAAAAGTGGACGGGACTCAGAACGATGAACGACATTACTCTGTCACTGCCGACTGTCACTGTATTCGCAATATGTTACCATACCACACCTCACCCGCATCTTCCTGCATTCCCCCTCTACTCTCGCCGCGATGATCTCTTCAATATCATCTCCCGCCGCCATCACCTCCACCTCCACCGAGCTCGGCTGGGACGCCACAATGGGAGGAGCTGCCGTCCTCTCCCTATCCAGTTCGGCCGCCATGCTCGACAGAGTCATCTGAGCCACAGGCTCCCTTCCCGTTGCAGCCATGGCCCACCTTACTTCGATCGAGGAGAACTTGTCCAGCAGCTGTCGGAGTCTGGGGTCCTCCTCTTTGAAGATGCGCTCAGCCTCTGGGTCGTCCAACCTTGAAAGGAAAGCTTCCCGTAGTACGGGACCGTACTGGACGTAGTAGTCTGCTCAGCCCGAGTGCATTTGGGCAGCTTAATCACAGGCTATATAGTCGACTACCGAAAACCACCAAAACGAACATCCTGTTCACAGAGATCCAAAAGCTAGACTACTAGGCTACTTGTACTGGTCTAGTGAGTTGAAAACTTTTGGAGTCTCTAGGCTAAGACAAAAACACGATCCTCGGTCTTCATCGCGCATTACGGGGCTCATTGTACTCATGCCTGTCATTGCTTCTGCCTACACTCCAACTCGCACAACTAACGAGGCAACGCTGCTTCATGCCAGTATAGTACCCCTGCCATCAGGGCATACCGTCATGACCCTCAACAATGACATTATGCGGAGTAACGAATCATTCGCATTCGTCGGCTTCCCCCTCTGATGTCTCGCTATCATCACTCAAAGGGTGATCGTTCCGTATACACTTACACAATTACGATTATGACAATTACAGTATTACAAGGTCAAGATTTTCATCAATTTTACTTGCGCGGCCGGATTTTCTATGAATGAGGCTTACGAGAATTCAAGTTCAGAGTTTGAAAAGGCAATTCGCCTCAAAAAGACTTCTCCAGCTGAACAGCTTTACATTGTTTTTGCGGCGCCCTTGACGTTAACAAGGGCCTTCGTCGTTGAGGTGTACCGTCAACGTTCAGGATGCACCGCATGCTTCAGTTTGTTTTCTCTCTTCCCCATGATTCAAACTCATGCGTATCCAAGATCGCGCCTACTGTATTCCATCCTACTTTCGCTCCGCTCCCAGCCGTTCCTTCAGCATGCTATTTTCCGACCGCAAGGAGTCAATTCGCCTGAGAAAATATCAACAGCAGCCCCCAACGGATCGTGGCTCTCGCCTGCTGTAGTCCAGAAGGCGCGTCGTGATACCCTCCAAGGCCTTCTTGTACACTGCCTCAGTTGAACCATCGTCAATTGCCACTAAGCAAAACCCTAATCCGAACAGCGACACAGAAGCCGACGCTCACCTCCTGGGGAGATAGGTCTTTCAGTGGACCTCGGCTCCTCTTCATCCTTCCTCGGAGTCTTCTCACTCTGAACGCTCCTCGACAGAGCCGCCAGCTCGACACGACACTGATGCCAGCCTGCGTGGCACAAGGTGCGAAGATATCCAAAGGATGACCCCTGCATAACGTACCCGCCAAGGCCTTCCCCAAAGATTCCCTCAGCAGTCTGTTAGTATCCCTCATACTCTTCCACCTCGCCCCCTCCTTAGAGACCACTCCCGATGGTCCATAAGCAACGAGAGCCATCAGCGCTTCCTCGCTACACCGCCAGTTCCGCCACCACCTGTCAAGCTACTGCGTGAAAGCAAATCAACCACCTTACCGTTCGAGAAGGGTCTGCAGGCGTTGAGCCTTGGCCTCCTCCTTCCAGAGCCGCTCAGCCGTGGCCAGCAGGAGCTCCCCCACATCGGGCTTCCCAGGCATGCCGCTGAGGACCTCGTCCAGCGCCGTCGGGGGTGTGAACTGGTGGACCGGAAGAGCTCAGCGGAGCGATTCAGGGATGATTTCGCACCTCGGGAAGGGTTTGGGAAATTGCCTCCAAGCCCTTTTCAAAGGAGCCAACCTGACTGAGCATCCTCTCCACTTGGCACTTGTGAAGGCGGGTCATCTCATCGACCTGAGGCCTTGAAAGCTGATTACGACGGACCCAGCAAAGCAGGGATCCAGTACGAAGTCCACAGACAGAGCACACACTGCCATGAATGGTAGAATTTTAAGCAACTGCAACCTATAGCAAGACCGTGCCATGGTCCGAGTTCTCAAGTCATCGAGAGACTTGGACTTCCATTTCTTTTTCATTCTGCGCATCTGGTTCCAAGCTCGAGTCTATCGCTTCTAATTTCTCTTCAATCGCTGTGAGTTCGAAGTATTGTCCATTCGCCCAACCACAGTCGCAAAGAGAAGAAGAATCAGCGAGCGCATCCCGCACCGGTTGGACGGCATCAACCCCCTACGTGAGCTCTCAACTTCGCGTTCGCCTCTTCCATCGCGTCCATGCTGAGGCATCCATCAGGCTCTGTCTCCTACAACGCCACGCTCGCCGGCCCCCCAGCAGCACCAGGAGTACCTTCTCTAAGACACCCTTCTCCGAAATCTTCAATTCCAACGACCCCCGCTGTTGCTCAGAATGCCGCTGTTGCTCAGAATGCCGCAGTTGAGCTCGGACGCGACCGATAGCCTCCTCCAGTCTTCTAACTAAAGACTAGCAGTCAGGGCCGACGTCACTGTGAGGGGAAGTCGCTCCAACAGCGATAAGAGTCAGGGGCAACCGGAGGTCAATGGATCCCCCTTTCTCATCGGATGCTTCATAAGCGAGAGAAAATCGTGAGGGAACCGCTGCTCTAGAGGGTGTGTTTGGGGTAGGTTTTATCAGTTACTTCGCAAGAGCTGATACCAAACCACCCCCACACTCCTTTACATTGCACGTAGAGGGCCCGTGCGCGAGAGTGTGACTGTGTGGGCGCACAACCCTCACGCCCCCTAGCGCTGGCAGTACTTATTCTCTTTGTAATGTTTGGCATCACGGCTCTTATCAGAATCACCATCGTCATGCTACAGCGATCACAGTGGACGAAATTGGGCGAACGTAAGGCTCAGTACCTCACCTCTTCTCTCGGATGCATCGTGAGCTATTGACATTCGTTCAGCCCGGGCCCTGGCGTCGTACTCCAACCGACTCAGATACAGGACTCGAGCCGTGAGCTGATGGACTCGCTTGCTCAGCGACAGCTCCTCTCCACTGATGAAGACAGAACTTGGAACGATACTCACGAACATGAAAATCACGTCTAACAGCACCGCAAGCATCGCATGAAAATAACGCGCGAAACGCGACCACCCGTGAGTGTGAACCACACGAAGCCAGTGCCAGGCTAGGCTGCGTACTCCCACCGTTCGCTCTGTTACTAAGACCAGAATCCTTCAAGCTGGCCAGTGCGCTAAAGCGTGAGATGGTTGAAGAGAAGCCGCAATCGGAACCGTGAATTTCCTCAGTGGCTTCTTTTCAACCCTTTTTTCTGGAAAACTGGATTTTTTTAACTTGCTAAACTGGATTTTCCACTCCGCAGGCCGCGAGTTCGACGATTCTCAACCACATATCCAGTAAGGCTCCCAAAAATCTCTCCGAACCTCCTCACTCTGATGCCCCTTCTCGCTTCGCTAAGGCCGCTAGACTCTCCCTAGCTTCCTCAACCTCCGCCTGTCTGAACAGGGCCGTCTCTCAGCTGGCCGCTGAGCATTGGCCTCCCTCTCCACCTTCGCTCGAGCTCTGTCTCCAGGCCCACCAGCTTGCTCTGTAGGGACACTCTTTCCGCATCCCACTTTTCCTGCGCTGCGCTCCACTCATCGAAAACCTACCTTCAGGACCTCAACTCTCGAGTACCACATTTCCCCCCACACCTGATGCAGCTTCCCGGAAAGACGCTCCCGCTCTTCCCTCTGCGCCGTCCGGCCTTCCTCAAGCTCCGCACATTCGCCTTGCAGTCGGTCGATAACAGCCTGGCGATCGTCACACAGTATATGCAGCCGCCTCGCCTCCTCCTCAGCCGTATGCGCCTGAAACAAGACGGCCAACCTTCGTCCACTCCATCATTCCTTGGATACGCAGAGGGGCCTCAGCTCTGTGCAGCAGTTGGGACACGATCACACTCGAAGGACACTGCTAGCTGGAGCTGCAAGGGCGACGGCCGAAAGGAATCGGTCTTCAATCAGGCAACAGATAGCGATTCCCGTCTCACCCGCGCAGTCAGACTCTTCAGCTCGGCTTGTGACCGGATCAGAAGGTCGTATCTGGCCTGCTCAGCGCTGTGGACTTCCTTACGAAGCTCTGCAACCATTTTAGAGTTCTCCACCTGGGAGAATGACGATGCTGAGGCCGTTCGACAAACCAATTCCGAAACTAAAGGTCTTTTCTAAAATAGGTTTTCCTCATCGCGAGGCACGTTCCTCAAGTCTAGAGCTAGTTAAATCGATGGTGGCGAGCCTCAACCAGTCGGGCCACCTCCTGCACCACCGACGGTCTCCTGTCCACCCACAACCACCGAACGCTACCAAATGGATGCCCCCTGCAAGCGTGTGCTCACTCGGTCCACTCCCCGCAGGAACTCCTTCACCGGCCACGTCACTTCCAGCTCCTCACACGTCTGGCAGCAGCTGGTCGACCGCGGTGGATGCTGCCTGAAAGTCCACCAATCGACGACCAGACGAGTTCAACACTGCCTGCCTGCTCATCTCCGCCTCCAAGTCCGCCACGGCCACGTCTCGCTGCCGGATAGCCTCCTTCTCCGCGAACTTACACCGCTGGACTTCGATACTTAATTCCGCTAATTGCCCTAAAGGAAGTCGGTAATATCCCTCAGGGATTATCAAACGCCCGTAAGAACGATCCGACTGCTGCCCGTTCCCAGGATAGAGCAACGGTAACTTTGGAGCACTCCAGAGCTAGACAAGACCATTCAAGTCGGAATATCAGCTAGACCAGAGCCTCAGGCGCATTAAGCGATCGGACGTCCGTACGCACGACATGACCGTTGTCCCAGTACACTCCCGAGCTAAATCGAATGATCGAGATCAAAATTCCAGGCTCTACGGCCGACGGTGAGTTAAGAAAAGGAGGTCACCTCTCAGATTGTGCAAGGCTTGCTGATCGGCTGGTGGAGGAGATTCTGTGCTTGCCTGCTTCTGCTGCTTCTCACAACTGACAGGAAGTCTTCATCTCCTGTTAAAATGTTCGCTATAAACAGCCCACCTCTCCAGCTCCTCAGCGAGCCTCTCAACTTCCCTCTTCAACACGCTGTTCTCCTCAAGCAGCTCTTCCCTCCGAGGACCCGACACCTCCGTTTGGACCTGCTCGCCATGCTGTCTGCTTACAAGTCAGCAGGACCCTTCTCACCCCTGCTTCCGCAGTGCTCCGCTTCATCTGGGCTAGTTTCGCCCGCAAGTCCGCCACTTCCCGCTGATGGTTGACCACCGAGCTCTGCAGAGCTCCCACTTGCTTCCGAGCCGACGTTTCGGCGGAGCGAAGCACTTCGAACTCAGTCGCGGCCGCGTCGTTGAGCGATTGCAAACGATGGACCTTCAACACGAGAATACGTTAGCAACCGGCACGATGGCCCAAGGACGCCGAGTTGAACCTTCTAGTGAAGGCCAGGATTGTTATCTCGTTACTATAAGTGAGTAACATGCACGCTGTGACCATAAGAATCTCCCAAGCTATCACCGCATGATACATGTGCAGGCTACGCGGCATGAGCGATTGTGACCTCACTCGGCAGCCCGCAGGAAGGCGCGCTAGAAGCTCGTCCCGGTGACGAGACCGCCCAAGGGAGTCGCTATCTCGAGATCGCTTTTAACGTCAGGGCCTGCCCCGTTTCGTGGCAGGGGCCCTCCACCCACCTCAGCCTGCAATCTAGCCGACTCCGTCAGTAGAGAGTCGAACCTCGTCTGCATGGCTGCCTGATTCAGCAGGAGACTCGACCGAGCAGCAGATGCAACGCCGCCTTGCATTTTGTTCCGTCATCTTCCTCTTCTCCTCCTCCCACCGCGACTTCTCCGCAGCAACAGCCTCTTTCTCTTCTCTCAGCTTCGCTATCGTCTCATCCTTGCTCTGAAGGACCTGGCAACCTGCGATTACGCACTGCGTCCCCAGGTCCATCCTCCTGTCCCTTAGCGCCAGTAATATTTGTCCTTACTGTACTCATAGAGATGAAGATTTTATCAGTATCACTCTCGCTGGGTTTGAGCGACAACAGAATACCGCGGTCAGGAGCATGGACGATTTCTTGGAGGTGTGGTACTGTGAGTGTGTCAGCACACAATCCACCTGTCCCCTGGCGCTAGTAATATTTGTCCCTACTGTATTCATAAAGATGAAGTTTCTATCAGTATAGGTCGGGTTTGGGTGATAACACAAACGCTCGACAGTTCTCGATAGACCCGACCCAAGGAGGCCCCCTGCAAGCACAGCAAAATAACCCTACCAAAAGTGCCGCTTCGCTCCGCCTGCTATGTTCCAGTTTTTCCGCCTGGTAGTGCTGCAGCGACACTGAGTTCCTCTCCAGCAACACCTGGTCACCGGACGACTTATCCTCAGAGTGCTGCGTGGAGGGGCTCAGGAGTCGATCCCGAGGGGGCGTCCCAGAATCTAACAAAACACTCAGACTTCCGAAGACGCAAGGCCTCCGCGATTCTTCCCACCATCATCCTTTTGAAACAGAAGTTGCCTCAGCTGCTCAATCGTAGCGGCCGATTTGTCCCTCTCCTGCACCAGCGTCCCTGGTCAGTGACAATCTCATCGCGAGCTGCCCGGAGGTCGGTGGTACCCTCAAGATTTGTCGCTCTCTGTTCGGCCGCCTCCCTCTCCTCCTCACTGAGCTCAAGTCTCTTTCTGATGGTCTCTAGTTGTTCTCTCAACAACTCCTCTACTGTGCCGTGGGCCATTTCATCGCAGTGAAACCCTTGGGAAGCGGAGCTTGTTGGGCAACACTACCCTCACGCTTCGGAAAGACGTGGACGATCAGAACCGCGATACTGGGGTCTGCAAGGAGCTGCGGTACATCCGCACAGACCGAGGTCGCCACTTCCAGGGTGATACGAAAAGCTCTTGTTGAGTATATTCCGCTCAGCGCACTCCGCTGATCCTATCCTGCTTCCATAAGAAGCTAAGTGGCGGATGATAGGAAGACAGCAGATAGAAGGTTGGATTCCAGATGGCAAAACCCGGGTGTTGTGTTCTCGATCAAGTCTGTCTCTAACGAACTGATCAGCTCCGGTGTTGTCGCACCTAGATCAGCCCGACTCATCCCGAAGTCTTCAACGACCGCTGCGTTCAACCCTATCCACAGACACGCGGAGAGAGGTCGTGCTTCGGACTCTCCCCAGGGCATTGAGCTCAACCTTATTAACTTACTACAACCAACTCATTCACGTCACGGAAACAAGCATGGCCATGACAGCGAAAGAACAGGAAAGATCGTAGCGGGGTGCGCCAGAGATCACAGCACAGCCAGGCTACACTCACTTCATCATTGGCGACGAGATGAAATAGGTACCGGCCACAGAGAATCTCCTGTCGGTGAAAAATATGCGAGCGTCAAGCTGACGCTTCCGAGCGGAGCGAAGCAGAATGGAAGGAAATCCTTCTTATCAGAGTACAGGGAGTAACTGAGGCAAGGACGGAGAGTCGCGCGCCACGAAATTAGTGCTGAGCCGAACTACGAAGAATCAAAGATTGACGCGGTCGTGATGATGCTGGAGACCGATTGACGGATCCTCAATGACTGAGTATAATCTGAAGGGAGGCAGTGATCAGCCTCGTTGCTTCGCTCCGCCTACCAAAGTTGCACCATTTTCAGCAAGGACACTGCATCTGGGCCGCGAAGCGAAGCCGAGGAGAACCTTCGGACCTTTTCGTTTCGTCCTCGGGTGGTCGCAAGATACCCGCGCAGCGAGAATGGCCCTGACAGCATGGCAATCAGCATACGAAAAGTTCGCGGCTGCAGCTGACCTCCTGCCGGGCCACTTCCCATGGCGTAAAGCCTTCACTATTCACACAGCGGAGGGCCTCTAGAGGGAAGCCCGCGGTGAAATGGGGCGAAGAGAGCTGAACGAGGAGGCTGCAGGGGAGAAGAGATCGAAGGTGCGCTACCAGAGTCTCAACCTGCTGATGACGATCGTAGAACGCGGCCAGGTGCAGAGGACTTTGCCTGAGGGCGCACGAAAGCATTCGGACCATGAATCGGATGTAAGCAGCTTCAAAGACGTACTGTGTAAAGATTGTCCTTAAACCACACGATGATTTCCTCGATCTCAAGTTTCCTTCATTTTCGTTAGTCTTAACTCTTCTATGTTTTCGCAATAACATAAGACGTTGTATTTTAACATATGCGAAACATGCTATTGCGAGTAACAAGAATTATGTTGTTTGCACTAGCATGTTTAAGTTACGTTACCAAGCATTAGCGAAACTGTGAGTTTCTGCAGAGCCTACGACGTCTACTCTCACCGAGTGTTTCGAGTTTAATTTGGCACATACTTCAGCGGTATGCACAACCTCATCAACTCAGCGGCAGTACGCAGAGGGTGAGCTATTCCCAGCGAGATCTCGCAAGCAAGCGCAAGATACCCACCCAGAACGATCCTTGATCAGTAAGACTCTCGGATCGGCGAGGCCGATCAGCAGTCGCGGACTCGAGATCGAGTACCTCATGGCTACTGACAGTGGTACCTGATGCCGCGACCTGGTGCTTCGCTCCGCCTCTGACCCAATCACACGTTCGGAGGAGAAGAATACAGTCCAGTTCATACCTCCCGTGCAAGTAAGCAATTCTGAGAAAACTCAGAATCGAATCTTGAAATGAGTTGAATAGTTAACCCTAAAATGCGGTTCCAGAAGCGATTCTGGGTCTGTTCGGAATTGGTTCGTTGAACGACTCCAAGGTTCTGTACTCTCTACAATCTGCTACTTCTCGAGATAGAGCGAACAGGGATTAGAGTGCCCCTGCCCTCACCCGGCCCTCTTCGTCCGCGATGGTTACATCAGCGCCGGCCTCGACAAGGGCCTCAGCTTCCCTTAGGTTCAAGTAACGTAAAGCGTGCAGTAGGGGTGTCGGGCCCAGAAGGGACAGCGGCACGGGGACCAGCGATGTGGGAACGGACACAATCTGAATGAAGCTGAGTTCACCAGATGACAGATCGTCACGCACAGCCATAGTGACGACCGTAGCTACCGGAGGTGTGTGGTGATCCGGATCAGCTATGGGCCCCGGTTGGCCCCCGCATTCCCTCAGCGGAGCATCAACGTCCCCGCCAAAACTAAGAAGGAATCATACAGTTCGCGAGGTGCTCATCAATCGGCTGATGTGGCTGTGTAGAGTAGCGAAGAGAACAGTGACTGAGTTGAATTCAACGGGGTATACCACTGAAGGAATTAACGGACAGGCCATAGCAGCAAGAGTCGCATTCGGCAAGCTGAAAAGTACATGGCGAAGATGTGGATCTGACGCCAGCCGCCATGACGAGCAAAGAGGTGGGGCAGGGTACCTGTGAGGATTAGAACTGCTCAATGAGTACCTCAGACCAACAACAGCAACAAGTCTGGCTCTGATTCGACGCGTGATGCCAGACGGCAATGACCAAAGCTCGGGACTCTGCATGAGCCCCGGAAACGCGCGATTGAACACATTGCTGGCCTAGCAGAGCAGCAGATGAAACATGATCGTGTCCGTCGCTACACTCAGCGGTTAAGAGATCGATACTCACATCCACTTCGACACTCCCGCAGTTGGAGCACCGCATCCCGATGAAGCAGCAGAGCCAAGTAGAAGACTCCAGAGGGTAACTTGCTCTGCCGGACTAACACGACGAGCGCCTTCAGCATACCTTCGACGTCCGAAGGAAGCCTGAACATCACTTGCCCTCTGGGAAATGGGCATGCACTCACAGTGGCAGTCCCTGTGCTGTGCAGATGCCGTCCATCCCGTAGCGACGGATTGCTTCGGACAGAAGGGATCCTGTACTGGTGAGGCAACGCCGAGCGTCCGTACAGGGCGAGAGCTTGCTTGACAGGAGAGTGTACAACTGAAATGCAAGATAAGGGAGAGTTGATAGGTAAGGACTGGCTACACTAGAAGAGGTCCGAGCTAGCTTGTGCAGATCGGCGGGGGTGAGAAACGTTCCCATTTCGATGAGGAGCTCGGGACGATCCATCAGGAGGGATGCGACGCACGGTGTGCCAAAAATGGAAAGTGCCCTAAGAAAAAAACTCATTTTAGGTCTATACGAGTACAGTCGATCCACAAAATATCAAAGCCATATTCGCATTTGTTGACTCGCACTTTCGGCGGAGCCTTTCGCACAACAGGAACAGTTCGCGAGGATCGGACCCAGCATCAGCCTGCAGCTCAACGCCACGATCGAACACCCAATCTTATTCACGTAAACGAACTTAACAGGGTCGGTCATCTTCAAGCAGTCCATTCGATACGGAGTTGCTCGCCATTGCAATACCCTCAGGCGACGCACCCTATTCTAAAGCAACCTCCTCCGGCATGGTGACGACTAGCCCTCAGGAGAACAACTCAAGGCGAGCTAGGCGAAGTGAAGAAAGCCGACGCACACATGAGGTCACTAAGCGAACGAGTCGCAACTCTAGCTCCGCCGGCCGCTTCCCGCGCGAGAAACATTAAGCTTAGGATTGTATAGATTTCGGGGTAGTCGACGAGGGGTGGTAAACTATGCATCGGAAGATCGGTTTCTGAAGCAAAGAAATTGCCCTCCTTGGAAAAGAAATTCCAAGATAGTTTGGAGCGGTGCTGGCTGCTCTTCGACCCCTAGCAGTCTGAGTGTGGGGATCAACTTAAGCACCGTTACCGGCTAAAGGCGGCAGCCAGTGAAACTGAAAACACCACCGAGTCGCGCACACCACCGCTGTCTCAAGCACGAGATTCAACCGCTGCCAACCAACTCAGCAAGCTCGTCGTCGGAACACGATCGTGGGTGACGTCTCGAACGATATAATTGTGTGACTTGCCCTGTGGTTCCTGTAAACCCTGATCGTCCCGTTCTCCTACTAGGAGACTCCTAGTGGGTACCTGGATGAGAGACGGGCTCTAAGAGAGACCAGTAAGAAACTCCCTATAATGGTAGAACTGTTCGGGAACACATGAGCATTTCCCATAGCCTGCCGAAAGGCTAGGGAAAAGGCCTGGGGTCTATTTTATTGAATTCCTGAGAAAGGCTGTCCAAGAATCGA